>PVJO010010738.1:0-62832 GCA_004026905.1 Hystrix cristata | reverse complement strand
TTTGGTACTGGGAATTGAACTCAGGGCCTTCTGTCTGCAAGGCAAGCACTCTAACCACTGAGCCAAATCCCCAGTCCCTTAAGATGCCTTTTGTAAGGTGAAAAAGCTTTACTTGGTGTATAAGTACAGATGAGGGTATTCTCATACATGCTTTTGCCTTTGACTCACAGAGCTGCTCTGACAGGTGTGTTTTTCCTATAGAAACGACGCTCAGGTCGACAAGTGAAACGCAGAAAATACAATGAGGACCTCGACTTTAAAGTGGTGGATGATGATGGGGAAACAATTGCTGTTCTTGGAGCTGGCCGAACATCTGCACTCTCAGCTTCTACACTGGCTTGGCAGGCAGAGGTATGGCCATTACATGCGGTACTGGCCTTGGCTAAACGATCATCATGGCCTCTTTGATGGAGTTGTTCTGTGGCTCATTGCTAAACATAAGTTACATCATTTTAACAAGTGCTGGTGACCTTTGAATGGCTTCCTATTCCATTTAGAGTAAAATTCAGACTCTTTAGTATGCCTGGCAGAACCCTCTTTAATCATGCACTCTCTCTATTTCACTGAATTCCAATTTTAGATATACAACTTTTCCTGTTCATACTCTCCAGCCAAAAGGCTAGCCATCTTTACTGAACTAACAGTTCATTCCCCACTTACAGGCCTTTGCCTGTGCTGTTCCTTCTGCTTGGAATGTTTTCCCCTGCATGCTTTATACCACTGGTTACCAGCACTTAAGTTTCACCTAAAATAATATTTCCTTAGGAACAGCTTTTCTACTTCTTTATCTAAAGTAGAAACCTGCCTCTCATCCCAGTGATTCTTGGTTTAAACTTGTTTATTTCCTTGATAGCACTTACCACAATTCTCAGTTGTGTTCATTGTGTCTAATATCTGATCTTTTTTTGTCTGTGATTAGAATATAAAAATCTCATACGTGCTAAATACTTATTCAGAGATTGAAATAAAAAGAATTAGTAATTACATTTGAAGTTTTGATTTGACAAATTTGTATTGAGAGTCAGCTACAAAGCCAGGGGTACAGAGGTGAGTATCAGAGGTTCCTGCCTCTGCACAGCTTTGCCTAGGAGAAAGGACACATGGCTTTCTGAAACCACAATAAGTTCAGCCCTAGGTCTATGCTAAGTACAGTGGCCACACAAAAAGGAAGACTGAACAGGAGTTCAGGAAAACAAAGACATAGGAAGAACATTTCCACCATGAACTAAAGACTCAGAACCTGAATGGTACTATAGGTTATGTTATGACCAATGGATAAGTGTGGCAGAATTCTAGGGTGTGATTTGAGGAGTGGTGGGACATAAGGGTGGAGAGGTAGGAAGAGTCACCTGGATATCAGCTAAGCTGTGTAGTTAATGAGAAGTAGGAAGTGTCAGTAGGTTAAAGCAAAGGAGCAGAATGCACATATTGGCCTGTTAGCAATTACCATTGGCATCATTGTCAAGGAAGAGGACAGTAGAATTTGGACTTAACAGGAAAAATGTTAAATGTTGAAAATGAGGAGATCTGTGCTGAGGAGCTTATAGAGAAATGAAAGAGAAGAGCAACAGCAGGCTGTGCTTGTAGGAGTGGCATCATTGCCAGCAGCACATTCTAGGACACAGGCTGTCTATTGTTCTGGAGTCCCTTGCTGACTTGGCAAAATCTACTGCGCTGACTTGGCAGAATCTACTGCGCATGTAGAGTGGCAGTAGCACAGATACCTATACCTCCCCAACTCTGGTGTATCTTACAGAAGCTAATACTGTATCTTCTTCAGTCACCTTGCCTCCAGTTTGAGTGTTTTCATACAATTTCACTTGTCCTTTCACTCTAGCTTTATACAGAAAGTAGCAGGGAGGAGGGGCTTGTTGACCCTATTTTAACAATCAAGAAATTGAGCCACAGTATGATCCAGGTCAGAGTTGTATAGTGACAGTTAATCAGTGATGAGCATGTAAGAGTTGATTTCATATCTCTGCTAGGGGGCATTCAACTAATGAATGTAATACTTGAGAAGAATAATAATTTGATGTATTACCATTACAGTGCTTTTCAAACAAATAGTTAAAAATAGCTCTTGCAAGACTGCTGTGGGATGATAAGATTGTGTTGCTTTCTAATAGGTTTTCCTTCCTTGGAGATTTTATGGTTAATTTGGTAGTTAAAACTCTACAAGGGATTTTATTTTCTCCTAGTAGCCATTTAGTCTAAGCCATTAAGCACATTTCAGATGTTGTTATGACTTCTCCCCTTGCACCTGAAGGGCAGCAGTGGCTGATCTGACAGAAATAATTTGGAAATTTTTATGTATCTTATCAAAGCTCCTTTTTCCTCTAAGGGTACAACCAAAAGGGTTCAAAATGGAGAAACATAAGATAGAATCTGAATTTACATTAGTTATGCCCCAAAAAATTATACAAAATTTAAACAAGAAAGAGGCCTGATATGTGGTTTTGGATTTGATGTTCTAATGTATTTATGTGGATCTGAGCTGAGTGTAAGGACTATTTCAGTTTCCTGTGACAAGTCTCTGACCTCCCTAATCTGATACCAGACAATTTTCCCAAAACACCAGCAAGAATTGTGGGTACTTCTCAATCTCTTGCTCAAGATTTGGAGGTGTTATTGGATCAAAATTCGTGTATGCTGTATTAGATCAAAACTCTTGTTTGGTTGCATTAAATGTAGCCGCACATTCCCCACTTTTAAACCCCTCCACCCCACTCAGTATGGTTTTACTCTAAAAAGTGTTCCAGACATGATATTCTTACACTGTCCTCTTGTTGTCCCCTGGGTTCCTTTTGTTTTGCTTTTGTCTTTGCTGTCCTGTTCTACGAGCCATTATTCTTTAAACCACCTAAAACCTGACCTAGTCCATGAAACCCAAGCTGTTGTCACTTTCTGAACTTTTGCTGAACTTGTGAGTGTCACACCACTTAATATTTGCCCCGTGACAGGCTGAGAGAAATATGTTTATTTTATCTTCCCTAAGTGAGTGTGTACCCTTCGAAGCCAGGTTCCAAGCTGCAGACCACTTTTGAACCCTTCATGGTACTTGGTAAATACTTGTTGATTTGAAAAACGATTTGCTTTTTGCTAGACCCCTCCTTATCGCTAGCTGAATAGAAGTAAACGAAATATTTAGTTGAGGATGGGGGTGAATAGTTTTTGAAATTTTCTGTGTGGATGAAGTTTTTTAAATATATGAATCTCTGACATACAAATGAATGGATTAAAATGGTCTTCTTTGAAGGATAATTTGAGAAGATTCCAAGCAGTTAAGAACAGATGGTTGTTATGGAAGTGTGTTTGGCAGACAGGCTTAGTTTATATCTGTGTGTATCTGTATACACTGAGTGTTTATATACACATGATCATGCTTGTGCACAATCTCTGTTTAAGAAGAAAAGATCCCAATTTTCCAATTTCTTTCTGACTTTGATGTGTATTTTGGAAATGCTACTCCCTTTCCTTTTATTAAGATAAAATAGAAACCTGTTCTCAATGTTTTGATGATGATCATATTTTAAAAAGTTTTACAGTAGGATTCCATTTATATAATGCTAAAAAAAGAGGAGAGGCAAAAAAAAAAAGAGGAGAGGCAAAGTATATTGTTTAGAGATGAGTACATGGATAGTATAACTCCAAAGAAAATCAAGTGGATGAGAGCTCTACAAGTCAAGATTATGATCATTTTAGAAACCAGGGGGCTTCAAGAAGGAAGGCAAACACACGATACTTCTTTTTTTTAACCTGGATGGTAGTTATGACCTGAGTGTTTGCTTTATAACTCTTTGTTAAGTTGTAGATTGTTTTTATATTTTTTAATTTATTTATTAGGTTTTTTTTTTTTCTTTGAGACAGGGTCTTACTATGCCATTCAGGCTGGTCTTGAACTCACTATGTAGCAGGGGTGGCCTTAGACTCACATTGATCCTCCTGCCTCAGCCTCCCAAGTGCTGGGATTACATGCATGCACTACCATGCCTGGATTTGTAGATGCTTTTTTAAAAGAGACATTATTGATTCTTTAACACTGGTATCCAATCCCCATTCTTTGTCAATTTTACTTAGAAACTTTTTATAACGAAGAATGTCCTAAGCTTCCATCCTATTAATTCTGAGTAAAGTCCTATGCTTTCTTCATGTACGTATTATTTCCTTAGATTTAGGCCTAGTAAAATACTCTGAATAGTAATCAAAACACAGCCACCAGAAACCATCTTTATCTATTCTTCATGGTAGGTAAGAATAAGAGAGCATTTGAATCTGGTTGTGAGGGAAAAAAATGTGTCCTTTTTGGGCATATATGTACATATGGGAATGGTTTCTGTTAGTCTGGGTACATGGACTTAGAGCAGGTAGGGAAAATGGTCAGCAGTTGAGAAAGTTTGTTACTCGCCAATAGATCCAACACATATGTCACATCATTCCCAAAACCTTCCCTAATTCATCCAGTGCTCTAGCTTCTGTGTTCCCATAGCACTTGTATTATACTATTACCATGTTCAGTTGAAAAAAAGGCTTCATAGCATTATTTGTTCTGAAATATTCATTGAGCACTTGCTACATGCCAAGAACTGCCTGGATCCTGGAGATAACACTAAGGAACAAAAGAGACAAAAATCACTGCACTCTACAAATAGAGAGGGCAACAGAGAGGAAGCCTGCAGCAAATACTAAGGTCTTTTCCTCCAGACTTTTGCCAGATTTTGAACCTATGTGTAATGGAAGGCCAAAAGGTAGGATCAAAATGTCCAAACTAGGGAGAGGCTGGTAATAACATAATAAATAAGAAAATTATGTGTGTGTCAGTAACAAATGCTGTGGGAAAAGGTAAGAAAGTAATGATATGGAATTTTGGGTTGAAGATTGCATTTTAAAATGAGATAGACAGATTTGCTTTCATTAAAAAAGTACTGTTTCAGGGCTGGGGATTTAGCTCAAGTGGTAGAGCATTTGCCTAGCACACGCAAGGTCCTGAATTCAATCCCCAGCGCGCGCGCATGTGCGCACGCACACACACACACACACACACACACACACACACACACACACACAAACCCCCACCAAAAGTACATTTCAGCAAATAACTGAAAGAGATAACAGAGGGAAGAAGTCCTGTAGGGCAGAAGAACATTTCAGGCGGAGGGAAAAAACTGTGCAGAGTTCCTGAGATAGAAGTGTGCCTGGTATGTATAAGGAACAGGTAAGGAGACCTAGGAGGTAGTGGATGAGGTAAGGTGTAAAGTAGGTTAGAGGGTAGGTACAGACCCTGCAGGTTTTGAAGACCATTAGAAGGTCTTCAGTATTTACTAAGTTAAAGAGAAACCTTTTAAGCCGTGTAAGTAGAAGAATAACAATAAAAACAGTCATTCTGAATATCATGGTAAGAGTGAAATAGTGGGAGAAGAATATACAGAAGCCAGTAGACTAGTTACGAGGCTCTTGGGAATAATTTGGGAAAAGTGGACATGATATGGACTGGGTTAAAAGCAATGGAGGGGATGAGAAATGGGCTGGGTCCTAGATTTATGTTAAAGATAAAGCCTATTAGACGTCTTGGCCAATCCAGTACGGTGTATGAAGAGAAAAGGGTCAAGAATTACATGAGTTTTGGTTTCATCACCTGAAAAGATAGCTTCCTTTAGCTCAGATGGTAGAAAACTATAGGTATAGATTATAGATGTGGAGACAGAGGGTATGAGACAAGACCAGTTTAGTTTTGGGATATTTTAAATTTAAAAGAAATCACCAACAGAGTGAAGAGAGTGGGGGAAAAAATTTTGCCAGCTATTCTTCAGCCAAATATCTAATATGTAGCATCTAAATTGGGCATCTGAGATGAACAGACACTTACCAGATGAAGAAGTACAAATGACAAATAAATGTATGAAAAAATGTTCAGCATCACTGGTTGTTGGAGAGATGCAAATTAAAATAATGCTGAGATTCCATCTCACTCCAGAAAGAATAGCTATTATCAAGAAATCAACCAATAACAAATGCTGGCAAGGCTATGAGGAAAAAGGGATCCCCTCTTCACTGAGACATTTCTAGGTAAATGGATGCACCTTGAGAACATACTCTTACGTGAAATGAATCGGGCACACGTGAGTAAATATCACATTGTTTCTCTGGTATGAGAAACTGAAAGTGTAAATAAGGACCAAAATGTATAGTAGGTATTATGAAATAGGAAGAAAATATTAAAGGGGAATGGGAACTGGTTGGGGGGCGGAGGGAGAAAGAGAAAAGATGGAAAAAATGGATACAAAACTGTTGTAAATAAGGCAGGGAAGAGGAGATGAAGGGAAGGGGGAAAAATCAAGATATGTCATGTACAGATACAAAATCCCTATGATGGATGTCACCATTATGTATACCTAAAATTACCAATAAAATTAATTAAAAAATTTAAAACATTGCGAGATAATCAAATGGAGATGGCAAGTAACAATTAGGCAAGAGTCTATAGTCAGGGAAACAATTTTCTGTTGGATGTATAAATTTGGCAGACATAATGAAGCCAGTATTTGAAACTATGAGGCTGGATGAGATCACCAAGAGAATGAGCATGGATGCAAAAGAGAAGAAATCCAAAAATTAGGCCCCAGAGAAGAAATCCAAAAATTAGGTAATAGTATTAATGTTGGAAGATTTTCCTTGCTAGGTAAAGTCATGCAGGCCAACACTCATCTACAGAGAGGGGACATAAGTTGCAAAAAGCATGTTTTTAAAAGCCGTAGACGCAACAAGAATTAGATGAACTAAGATGCCAGGCAGTGAAGAACCATTTCTAGATAGGCTGACTATCACGGCTACATTCTTCCCAGGAGACAGCTCTCAGTTCTGGGAGCAGTCTGAGGATGAGGCTTGGCCCAGAGAGACTGTTTTGCATTGAAGAGAAACCCTCTGAGTCTGCTGGTGATTGAATACACAGGTCTGAAATGATGGAAACTGAAGGAATCCCCAAATCAAGGAAATTTGTTCTAGAGACTTCTGTTGAATTTGGAGGTAAGCCAGGAAGCTAGGGGCTCAGCTAGAAGACAGGTTGAAATCTCATAGTCTCCCAGTAATAAGATGACAGAATTCACTAAATTGGCCTACCCCAAAAAAGAAACTGACTCTTCCTTAAGATATTTTTCAGATTTTTAACCTTTTTGGGGTTGGGGAATTAAAAGGTAAACTCACAAGCTTCATAGGATGTATGTTTCAAGGCTCAACAGAAAAAACACTTGCCAGTCTTTCAGTCAGTGACCTTGGACACTTATGCTCAAGGAATAGGGTAACACAAGAGATGAATTGAATTTTAAAACAGTAACCCAGTCCTAAGCCAACTCAGCTAGATTGAGGGAACTGCCTCTTCTTCCAATTTGTCTAAGAAAATAGGAAACATTTGTGATAGAAACTAATATTTGGAACTGCTGTACTTTTTTTATCCACAGTGGAAATAAAAAATTTCCACAGATGTTCCAACAACCTGGAAAATGTGACTAAAAAATCTAAAGAATAAGCATGTAATAGAAGCAGACCCTAGGTGACCCAGATATTGAACAGAAAAGAAGTTAAAACTACTATGTTACGGAAAATAAGGAAAAGACAGACAAGGTAAATTTTCAACTGAAGTCTCCCAACGGAGAATTGAACCAGTAAAAAGAATCAAATCAGCTATCTAG
Organism: Hystrix cristata; assembly: GCA_004026905.1. NCBI lineage: Eukaryota > Metazoa > Chordata > Mammalia > Rodentia > Hystricidae > Hystrix > Hystrix cristata. The sequence goes on along the minus strand of PVJO010010738.1, from coordinate 55,150 downwards.
AACTGAAAACTTTATAAAATTCAGCACCTAGTTTCAGAATAAGTTTAGTTTACAGCTATACCACCCTGAACGCACCTGATCATGTCAGAAAAAATTTAAAAGCAGGCTAGCTATTGTTGAAGATTAGTGAATATAAAGACAGATCAATGGAACATTTATATACTGAAGTGCACAGAGAAAAAGAAAGGGTAGAACAGACTGAAGCATAAGAGAGACAAGCAGGATGGAACGAAAGAGTCTGATAGACTTCTGTCTGGAGTTGTAGGCATAGAGGAGAATGGAGTAAAGCAATATTTAAAGATATAACTAATGACCAAGAATTCCATAAACAAATGGACAGTGTCAACCAATAGATTCAAAGTCAGCCCCCTAAGCAGGAAAAGTATAAAAAGGAAAACCCAACGTAGGCATATTTTAAGCTATAGTAATAAAGCCTGAGAAAACATCTTAAAAAGCCATCTAAAACAATTTACAGTTAATATTAAGTGATATAAAATTGAACATATTCCCCCTGAATTTAGGAGTAAGCAAAAGATTCCACTGTCATCGTCTATATTCTGATTACTGCAATAAGAAAAAAAAGTAGTAAGTTTAAAGATTGGAAAGGAAAGCATAAAACTTATTTGTAGATGACATCTGTACATGTCAGAAGCAATAGAATCTACAGACTTAGTATTAATAAATGTGGATTTAGTTAAATTGCTGTATACAAAGATAAGATATTAAAACTATTTTAGGTCTATAAAACTAGCAACATAAAAATCAGGAAAGGATAATAAAATCCCATTCATGATAGTATCAGGGTGTCAGATTCCCTGGAATAACTCAAAAGATATGCAAACCCACAATACTAAAAATGTTACTGCAAGAAATTAAAGAAGACCTAAATAAGTAGAGAAATATACCACGTACATGTATTGTTAAGATGTCTGTATTTCAGTCCTAGTCACAATCCAAGCAGGGCATTTTTTGTGGGGAGAAATTTATATGAAAATGCTAAAGACCTAGAATGGCCTGAGATAATCTTAAAAAAGAACTAAGTTGGAAGACTTAACTCTAAACAAGAGTTTATAATCACGCTACAAAAATGAAGATAAGATAATATTAGAACAGACAAGTAAACCAGTGAGACAAAACAGAGCTATACTGTCTTACATGGATACTACTAGCCACATGTGGCTCTTGAGCCCTTGACATGTGGCTAGCCCCAATTCAGATGTGCTCTTAAGTGTAAAGTACAGTCTTTAACTGTATTTTAAAGACACAGTATGAGAAAAAAAATGTAAAAATATTTTAATGTTATATCAATTGTATGGTGAAATGACAATATTTGGGATATATTGGCTTAAATAATTTATTAAGACCAGTTACACCTGTTTCTTTTTACTTTGTTAATGTAACTGCTAAAAAACTTAAAATTACATCTGAATTAATGACCTTGGTGGCAAGAAAGATTTTTTAAGCAGTGTACAAAAATACTACAGAAGACATAAAGTGGACTATATAAAACTTCTGTTTGTCAAAAAATACATTAAGAGATTGAATGGGCAGGCCATAAATCGGTAGAAAATGTTGGTGATCTGTATATCTAATTTTCCTAATATATAAAGAGCTTCAAAAAAAAGGCATAATCTTTTTTTTTTTTTTTTTTTTTTTTTGGTGCTGGGGATCATACTCAGGGCCTTGCACTTACTAGGCAAGCGCTCTTCCACTTGAGCTAAATCCTCAGCCAAAAAGGCATAATCTTTAAAATAGTCAAATAACTTGAATTAGGAAGTTCACTAGTTAGTAATCATAGAGAAAGGTGTTCATTCTCAGTGGCCAAAGAAATATGAATTACAGAGACAATACTACATATCCACTAGAAAGGCTAATGTGTTAAAGACATCACATCACCTGGAACTTCCATACATTGCTGGTGAGTATGAGAATTGTTACAGTGAAAATATGAAAATACTGGATGGTATTTAAGAAATGAATAGCACACTATGTGGTTTCATTTACATGAAGTCTAGTAATAGGCAACACCATGGTCATAGAAGTTTCAATAGTGATTACTGCCAGTGGGCACAAAAGGGTCTTCCAGAATTTTGGAAAGATTTTATAATTTGATTGCAGTAGTTGTATAAGTGTATGTAAAAATTTATCACATTATACACTTGAGATTTATGTACTTTGTACATATCCCAAACTTCAGTAAGCATTGTTAGCACATCATAGTTCTTGATGAAGGCTCTGTGTGTGTGTGTGTCTGTGTGTGTGTGTGTGTGTGTGTGTGTCTGTGTCTGTGTCTGTTTAATGCAAGACTATTTCACAAATATCAAAAGTACCCAGTAAATAATGTAGAATGGAAAGTTGGGAAAGAAATGCATTTATTAATCTTGTTTATATTTACTTGGCACCTGTTCCTTTGCTCACTGTCCATTTGGAATAGTCAAGTGAAAGTACACTTAGCTTTGGCCCTTTGCACTTGTAGTCCAGATGTGATCTGAGTGTATAGAGAAAGAAGAGACTTTTTGACATAGATCTGTGTGACATAGAGCAAGAATAATAATGATCTCCAGTCTGTGGCCTCAGAGAGTTTCCCATTTCTTCAGTGTATTTCCTTCTATATCTTTTCCTCTTCCTTGTTATTTAGCATTCCCCAAATATCTACTGGATATGTATTTTTGCCTGACATTTTCTAGGCAAGTAGCTATATCATTGTTTCAAAAAAGGATCTCTGTCCTCAGAAGATTTACATGTAAAAGTTCAAAACAGCCAATAAACAAAATTAGCTTCTTTTTCCTTTACTTGCTTTTGCTTAAGGTACAAGCAAAACAAAAGTACAGTTTGGTTGGGGATTTAGCTCAAGTGGTAGAGCGCTTGCCTAGGAAGCACAAGGCACTCAGTTCAATCAGCACCCCCCCCAAAGAAAGAGATGATCACTGAAAGAGAAAGTCATTTCCAGGTACAGAGAGGAAAGATGGTATAGTTTGGTAGAACATAGTTATACCTTGTTTTTGCATAGTGCTTATTGTTCACAAAAATGTTTCCACATATCATTTTATTCTCCTGGTAACCTACTGCTATTCCATCTACTATATAGGAAACTTAAAAGTTATCAGTCAGCTCACCCAAATAGCTGGTAGGTGTTAGAATTGAGGCTTTCTGATTACAAGGTGCACGGCTTCTTTTCTGTTGAAGCTTTCTCAAAATTTTCTGCAGCAACTATAGGAAGTTTTAAGAGAAGGGAAAGTCCAGGGCCAGTTTTACTGGTGCTTAAGGTAGATCTGAAATTCAATCTGTAAAGCAGAATAGTTTCTCTGCCCATGAAAGGGATGTGTCCTGAGATTAGAAAACACTACTTTGAATCTAGCTTTGCAAAATGTTTGTGATCTTTTGACTTTGGGCTAATGGGAGAGGTGTTTCAGTACTCAAAGGTGGACTTTGGAATGAAGTAGTACAGATTGAGCATCCCTAATCCAAATTTCCCAAACCCAGAGTGCTGTGAAATCTGAAAATTTTGAGCACCAATATAATTCTCAACAGTTTTGAATTTCAGATTTTTGGATTAGGGATACTCAATTGGTCATTTGTGCAAGTACTCCAAAATCTGAGAAGCTCTGAAATCTTAAACACACTGCAGTTAAAGGATACTCAGCCTATACTTCTTAGAGAATTATCTCTTGGATTCTGTTTCCAGTAATTTTCTTTTTAATCTCTGTTTCCAGGAGCCTCCCGAAGATGATGCAAATATTATCGAGAAGATCCTGGCGTCTAAGACCGTCCAGGAGGTTAGTGGCTCCCGTTTATTAAATATATAGAACAGCTCAAATTTATAGTGTTCTCCATTGTTATTCTTACCATAGGTATTTTTACTCCTTAGGTTTTTGTTTTGTTTTGTTTTGCTTTTAGCTAATTAAAAGTCATCAATGGCTGAAAACAAAAGGAAAAACAGTCCTAATGGAAATATATTGGAATTTTTTTTCTTTAGACATCTCAGAACTCCCCTAGACAAAATTTGAGAGATTATGTTGTCACTGGTGAGACCATAACATTTTGCTTCCTGTATTTATGAAGGTACATTTCCTTGCTGTTGTTTCCTGGGAGTGGCATGGGTGATGCCAGCCATGAGTGAAGTCATCTCTGGACCAGGCTCTAATCCTGACATTTCTCAGAGCCCTGGACCAGCTTGGGTGTATCAGCTAAGTGCTGTCCCCACCTAAATGTTGTCTTCTTAGAAGACTACCAGGAAGATCTCTCTTTTTCTTTTTTCTTCTTCTTTTTTTTTTTTTTTTTTTTTTTTTTTTTTTTTTTTTTTTTTTTTTTTTTTTTTTTAGTTTAACATATAACAAATACCTGTGTATTTGTACTTTGGAAAACTCAACCAATTCCTTGTTAGGAAAAGGCCTAGGAAAATTAAAATATCCTCAAGAAATCTTTATTCAAATTGGGCAAGGTATTGATTTACCTGTTTCCTTTTGGTGTTTAAGGGTGACTTGCTTGGGCTCCAGGCTGATAGCAGGTTGCTCTTTTCTACAGGTTCATCCAGGAGAACCTCCATTCGACCTGGAACTATTCTACGTTAAGTATAGAAATTTGTACGTCTATTTAATATGTATATATTTGGATTTTATATAAATAAAATTTCCTTTCCCTTGATACTTTATTCTCTTTGTTCTGTATTTTCAGACACTGGCCCCTAAGGCATGACCCACAGATTTTGCCTGAATCCAGTTCTTCTTAGGCAGTAATATTTAATTTTGGCAGCATATAGACTCCTTTGGAAGGCTTTGTTACTCTTCCATCCAAGACCAGTTGACTCAGCCTTAAAGTGAGACTCAAAGAGTGATATTTAAAAAAACTTCCCGGACAATTCTCATATGCACCTGGGGTAGAAAACTGCTGTTCTACAGTGTATGCCCTTTTCCCATTTGAGGTTTTCTCCCTCTCTGCTACCTGTACATTTTCACTAATGTGCATTTGATAGCCTGCCCATATCTGACCTTCCTTCTGCTCTGAGCCAATTTCTGTAGAAGCTGCAAAGAGATAGTTCCTTGGAATTTTACACCATTTTGTGAAGTTTTCTGTTGTGGCCTTTGAGGGCACAGTCCTCCTGCAGTTTCATGGCAGACCACTCTGCTGCCTCTGTTAAGAATATTGACCGGTTTATTGAAATCTTAAAGCTCAGTCATTTGCTAGCTGCGTGTGTCTCACAATTTGTGTCTCTTTGGATAGTTCCTACTTACACTGTAAATGGGCTACAATGGAAGAGCTGGAAAAGGATCCTCGCATCGCCCAGAAGATCAAGCGATTTAGAAATAAACAAGCGCAGATGAAGCACATTTTTACTGAGGTGAAGCAAAATTTACTGACTCATTTGACTGCTGCTTTTCTTGCAGCATTAAGTACTGGGTTTAAGTTTCAGTGCAGGTTGAAGTCCTATGTAGATCTGTTGTTTAACTCAAATTGTGTACTTTTTTACACACTGTTTACCTCTGGATAGGAGTTCATTTAGGTCCCACCTGTCAGAAGAGCAGTGCAGCAAGAGGCATCGAGTGTCCCAGAGCCTGCATATCCTAACAAGTATAATGAAATTCTATCATTTATTTTAAAGAAATTACCAAGTCTGCACAAAGATTTTATAGCTGTGATAAAGGATTATTTATATTTGGCAAAAAATTAAAAGCAAACAAAATATTAGGTAATGGACATTTGTTTTTTTAATTTTTATTAATACATGTTTACATGATTGCATTCATTATGGGAAGTTGGTATGTGTACATAACACATCTTAATTCTTTTGTCTTAATGTCTTTTTATGTCTCCTTTCGCCTCCTCCCTCCCTCCTTCTCTTGATCCCTTCCCATTTGCAAAAGACCTACTTGTTTCCTATTGTCTCTTTGATTTGCTCTTTATTTATACTTCAAATATTTCTTTTCTTTCTTTCTTTTTTTTTTGTTTTGTTGTTTTGGGGTGTTTTGTTTTGAGACAGGGTCTTGCTATGTAGTAACCTTAAACTCACTAAGTAGCACAGACTGGCCTCAAACTTGCTGCAGTCCTTCTGCCTCAGCCTCCTGAGTGCTAGGATTATAGGTGTGTGCCACCATAGCTGGTTTGGATTTTTCATGTAAGAGAAACCATGCTTGTGTGTCTGATTTATTTCACTTAAAATTATGGTCTCATAGTTGTGACTCATACTATAAGTGCAACTTGGAGAATGGAATATTGTACATGTAGTAAAAAGAATATTGGAGAAAAATTATTAGTGATTTGGAAATGTGCTTGGTGTTACAAACTATGTCAGGCTCCAGCATTATATGGAGAAGTTCCATTCTTGGGGTACAGGAGAAAAGACATATTATAATAATAGAGGGGAAATGTCTTGAATAAATACATGAAAATGTTGATGCCATTTTCTGTAATTGTTGGAATTATGGTAAATTCTATTTTCTTCTCTGTTTTTACATGTAGTTTTCACTTTTGAATAGACAGTGTGTTAGGAAAAGAAGCAACAAAACTTACTCTTACAATGTAAAGTCGTTAATACTAGACCCTAACAAGTATACTCATATGTCATCAAAGTATAGTAAATTGCTATGTCCACTTAGCCAATTTATTCACATTGTGCTCCTTTTCCTTAAGTGATAAAAATTAGAGTAATGTCAATAAAAAATTTCCTTATCCCAACTTGGGATCTTGCCTATTTAACCTTAAAGTTTGGCCCTGCCCTCTCTGTGATTGTGCTGAAACCTATGAGAACTGTTTTTCGTAGCAGTGTTACTGTAACAGGGACTTGGTGAAAGGAAGGGGACAACTAGAAGAATCTTTTATTTTTATTTATTTTTGAGATCGAATCTCACTCTGTAATTCAGGCTGGCCTTGAACTCACTGTGTAGTTCACACTGGCCTCGAACTCTCAGCAGTCCTCCTCCTGCCTCAGACTACTGAATGCTGGGATTGCAGGAGTGTTCTACCACGCCTGGCAGAAGAACCGCTTTTGAAGCCCCGTGGGTCATTCTCACTATTTCTTAGAACATTTTATTCACACTTCTATCTTAGAAAGTATTTGCAATGTATTATTTGCTATTATTTACATGTCAAGTTCTGTTTTAAGCCTTGCAAGATAGACAGCCCATGTCTTCTTCCTGTTTCTGTCACTGGCACGAGGCACACTCAGTGCACAGTAGTTATTTGGCTACCCCCAGGTAAGGGAGGAGGGTTTCCCTTGGACCAGTCCCCTGCTTGCAACCCTTCAGAACTTCCCATTTTCTTGAAATAAAGCCCAAACTCCTTAATACAGCCTATGCAGCCCTGTGTATCAGCTTTCTGGTATATTCCCAAGGGAGTTTTTTTCCTTGCTTGGGGACAGAGAAGAAACTGCGAGAGGAGTCTAGAAATAATGTAACAGGAATTCACTACTGTGGTGGGAAGGAAAGGCATTTGAAAAGATTAGTACATATCATGAAATTAAGGATGAGTAATAGTGGGGAGTAGTTCCTATAACAGTCTCTTTGATCTCAACATAGTAGACATTTTTATTAGTAACTTGAATAAATATCCTTGTGATTTTTGAGTAGAACATCTTAATGGCCACTATTTCCAACTGCTTTATGAGGTAGCCAAGGTACGTGTGAGGAGGACCCAGCTCAGGAGGCTGTAAATTCCCACTCATCAGAGGTAGGGACCTTCTGACTCAGAATCCCAACTCCTAAAAATCCAGACTTTGCAACCACATCAGTGCTGGGAAAGCAAATCATAGTCAAACCTGGCTTTTTTTTTTAAACTAGGTAGGGAAGAAATGTTAAAGAGCCAGCACAGAAGCAAGAATCAGAATACTTGCTGCTCTGATAGAGGAAGCAGTTCACGTTAATGAGTGATAGTCACAAGGAAGGAAGTTAGGCTATGATTTAATGAATAATGATAAAGACTGTGATACTACTAAACACGTAGAGGTAAAGTTGTTTCGTTAATGGCTCAGGGTAGTAAATTTCTTAACAGAAACAATTGAATCTGAGGTTTGCCAGGGATGCTGTAAAACGTATTTCTGCACTGATTAGACACTGAAACTGGATACCCCTAAAGTGCCTTCCAGCCTAAGAGGCAGTAAGAACATCCCAGCAGTCCAAGAGGAGGGTCTGTAGGTAAGAAAGACCTGGGTGACCATTCTGTTTACACAGCTCTGTGACCTTGGTCATAATACTTAACCTCTTTGATTCAGTTTCTTCATCCATAAAGTAATTTTAGTATTTACTGACTCAATAAGGTAGTTTTGAGCATAAATAAAACCACTTAGCATAACTGTGGACCTGTATTAAATATTTCTAAATGTTACTTATTGTTGATTTGTAATTAAACCTTTTTTCAAGCATAATAAAGTAAACAAATTCTAAGTGTACATCTCAATGAATTTTTAACAAAAGAAACACTTTTGTAACTACCACCTAAATCAAGAAATATACCTTTATGGGTACCCAGTAAACTGTTTTTATCCCCCTTCTAATGTTAGCTATTATCCTTATTAAGAAGAAAAAGAAAGTTGCCAAGGGAATCCTTGTGATGCTTTATTTTTTTTAATTTTTTCAAAGTTTTAAAATTGTCATTAGTTACTTTTTACAACCTTTTCTCTTTATTCATACAATCGGTGCTTTTTTTTTATATTGCTGTGATGACCAGCTCTCTTAGAGGCTGTACCACAGTCAGGCAAGACTTTCCTGGCTGTGGTACAGCCTCTAAGAAAGTTGAATCCTTCTTTTTTTTTCTTCGTTTTTTTTTCTTTTGGTGCTGGGGATTGAACTCAGGCCCTTGTGCTTGCAAGGTGAGCACTCTAACCACTGAGCTAAATCCCCAGCCCAGTTGGATCCTTTAAATTTAACCAGGGAGACCAGAATTTGGTGGTAGTGAAGAAGTCTGTGAGGAGACTTTTTCTCAACCAGTCTTTGACTATTTTTTTGTTTTTGTTTTGTTTTGGCTTTTTGAGACACGGTCTCGCTGTGTAGTTCAGGCTGGCCTTGAACTCACTATATAGCGGAGGCTGGCCTAGAATTCCTGGTGATGCTCCTGCCTCAGCTTGCCAAATGCTGGGATTATAGGCATGCTCCACCCTGCCTGGTATTTTCTAAGAGGGTCCAGAGTACCACTTAAAACACTGGGTATTAGATTTGAGGGAAAGAAGGTACACTTCTAAACTGTTTTCTTCTGTTTGTGTTAGCCCGATGAAGATTTGTTCAACCCAGACTATATAGAAGTTGATCGCATCTTAGAAGTGGCCCACACAAAGGATGCAGAAACAGGGGAGGTGGGTGTGTCACCATTCATCTCTCCTAAAGCGCTGTGTTTTTTTTTTCTCTGTGTTTTGCTTGTTTGGTTAATGTGTAATATGTGATTTTAATGATATTCATATTTTGTCACGAAGGGTAGATTCAGTGGTTGGCAGAGTATGATTGACTCCTTTAATCCCATAGAAAGAACACTATGTTTCTCTCCTGTTTCCCACTAGGAAGTAACACATTACCTGGTGAAGTGGTGCTCTCTGCCATATGAAGAAAGCACATGGGAGCTCGAGGAAGATGTGGATCCTGCAAAGGTTAAGGAATTTGAATCTCTGCAGGTTCTCCCTGAAATTAAGCATGTGGTAACGTATCTAAATCTCTGTCTGATGCCTCCTAACATGTCATTTTATAAACTTGGTGATTGCGCCACCCACTTGGCAGTGCTCCTGTGTGGTTTCTGTGGCATCTTTGTCATTCCCCACACTGAGCCTGCAATTCAAGGTGCTTTCCTCCCCAGATCACACTTTCTCTACATCTTGATCATCTTTAGATCTGGGCTCCATTTGAATGTGCAGCATTTAAAGAGCTTGGGTGTGTATGAAGATTTCTTAACATGGAGCTGTCATGTGGAGTCAGTAAGGTGGAATGTGTAGGCAGTGCTGGCCTACAGAAGCAGCTCAGTTGATGGTATCTTTCCTGCTTCCTGTTTCTTACCTCTTGCTCCACCAGTGATCTCTTTTCTTTTTTAATAGTAAGTCAATGTATTATAAATAATCAAATAGGTGAGGAAAATATGATAATAAAGCAGTACTTAATTAGTGATAAAAACATACATTTGCACAAGAATTTAAGAACATTTGCAGAAGAAAGAAAGGTAAATAAGAGATTGGACAATTGAAAGAAGGCATAGAAAAATGATAGCTGTAAACCCCAATATAGTAGTAATTAAATAAATGTAAATTCCCCAAATAAATACAAAGATTTTCAGAGTAAATTAAAAAAAAAAACCAAAGGCTGGGGATTTAACTCAGTGGTTAGAGTGCTTGCCCTGCAAGCACAAGGCCCTGAGTTTGATCCCAGCACTGAAAAAAAAAAACCTAGATACATGCTATAATGAGAACACAGAGTAAAGGATCAAAAGAGATATACCATGTGAACACTGCACAAAAGAAATCTAACATAATTGTGTTAGTATCACACAAAGTAGACTTTAAGAAAACAATATTGACAGATAACAGGAAACAAGGAGGTAGATCTTTTGCAAATGGGAACCAAGAGATAGGAGGGGGGGAGGAAGGGGAGAGAAAGAATATATAAAAATAATTAAGATGTGTTATGTACACGTACTAACTCCCCATGATGAATGTAATCATTATGTACTGAAAACATGTATTAAAAAAGTTTTTTTTAAACAGAAATATTAGTAGCAATAAGGTGAGATTTTCACAATGTTAACTTTCTTAAAAATTTAAAATAATCCTGAACTTATAAATATTCTTTAATGTTGCTTCAAAATATGAAGCACAACATGACAAATAGAAAAAAGTAGATAAATCCATAGCTTTAATTGATGAATAATTGATAGAAAACTATAAACATGAATAAAGAAATAACAAGTATGATTAGTACAGTTAACAGAAATTACCTAATAAATATAAACGCTAACACCAAGAAATACATGCAAAAATTTTTTTCAAGCATACAGTCCTTTTAACCTTTTCACACAACTGGAATATTCTTAAGGGGAAGAACAGTCCTTTATCTGTAGATTGCTGGGACCTCACTGAGAGAGCATAGGGTTTTGATAACAGTTTTATGGAAATAGTTTTCTGAGACTGGATTATTTATATACAGGGTATCAACAATTAAAAGGAGGAAAACTTGATATCAGAGCTTTATAAAGCTGTAAATAACTTGGGAAGAGAAAGTTGTTAAAGAATAAGCTTGAATAATGAGTTTCTTTTTTAAAAAGTCACATTTTCATATGAAAATCTGTTAACTGTTTCCTCGCTGCTATTGTTTGTCACTTTTGTATCACTGGACAGTTAGGATTCAGAAAACTAAGCCTCAACATTAGCCTCGAATCCCTGTCAGAGTCCATTCAAAATGTTTCTGGATTTTTTTGGCATATAAAAAGTGTACAGAGGTATCTTGAGATACGGAACTGTGATTGGAAGCTTGCACAGATTACAAGCTTCCATGATTTATCTCCATGATTGACTATTAAATTCCTCTTCTAACCTTCTCCTACGTATACAGTTACCTATTCTTAATTCAGTTTATCAGTCACATAGTAAGCATCTGCTGAGGTTAATTCTTGTAGAGATTATACTAAACAAGGTACCAGCCCTGTCCCCAGGAGCTCAGTGTAATAGAAGAAACACGTACATGGACAGGTACAGCAAAAGGCTGGTTGTGATATGTGGCATAATGTAGAAACAAGTAAGTGTGGGATTAGAAAGGAGAGAGAATTTCATTTTGAAGCTAATTTATCACCTAGAAGTAATTGAAATTCTTACTCATCTCCCAGCCCAACTCAATCTGGCTGTGCATTTGGCAGGAAAATGAATTATCAAGTGTTTTCAGGTGATTTCACATTTCCTTTACTTCCTTGCAGTTGTGACACTGTTCTCCTCCCCAGCCCTCTATGAGTCATAGAATTCTTTCATATTTGTCTTTTTTTCTAATTTATGTTCTTATTGAAAGTGTACATTTTGAAATTTTATCTCAAAAATTGTAAACTGAAATGGTAGCTAAAAATATAACTAAGGCTCTCTTTGAATATGTTAAGAAAAAGGCCGATAAATAGTACTTCACCTGAATAAGTTCAAGGATCATACTCTGTATGTTGAAGCTCGGGATGACCTTACCAATCTTGAGGAATAGGACATTCAGTATCTAAAATCACCAAAAGAGGAAAAGCCTGAAGCAGTGACTATGTCAAAGAGCGGTAACTCCACATTACTGCACTTCCAAGGCAGTGAGTAGAAATCTTCATTGAAATCACTCTATTGTGTGACATCTGCAGTGTAGCAAGCCATGAGCTTGAGTCCCTGGAGGCAAGGATGCTTCCAGAAAGTCTCTCCATCATGTCCGGTACAATATGGAAGAATGCCCAGTAGACTAGGTGCTTGGGGCTTTAGGGATCCAGGCTGAATGGTTCCTGTAGACTAATAAGCATAAGATAATTTCTTTACAGGACCAAAACAGAACTTGTGTAGGGATATCTTTGCTCAAAAGGTACAGTGTATTTCTTTAATTTTTTTTTTAATGGTAGTAGGGATTGAACACAGGTATATTTTACCACTGAGCTACATCCTCACCCTTTAAAAAAAAATTCCCACAAGAAATATAAACATGTATTACACACATGTGCTAATGAACTAAAATTTTAAAAACATTTTAAATTTTGAGACAAGTTCTCACTAGATTGCCCAGGCTGGCCCCAAACTCGGTATCCTCCTCCATTATTCTCTCAGGTAGTTGGGATTACAGTATAATGCAGTCTTTCCTCTTTTATTTCTAAAAATACCTAGAACTATATGCAGGTAATGATATTCAACACTGTTCTACTTCAAAGTGCTTAGTTTAAACAGAACTAAAGCAGTTTCGCAGGTTAGTTGTAATAGTTTTCTGAAAGACCATAGATAGTTTATACTCATCGCCAAACATAAGTGATGTAACTGAGGATTTTTAAAAAAATCTCACATGCAGATGGGTTAGCTTTAGTTATTAGTTTATTTCATGCGTAAACCTTATTGTAGTAGCACAAAGTAGAATAACTAAAGTCTAAAATTGTTGTGAAGAGCCATAATCTCAATATTCTCATTTGTAACTATGGGCATGGTTAAGAATTTTAATTTTTAAGATTGTAAAGTGTCAGTTTAGGGAGTCAATTGGTCTGTAAACAAAATAGCCGTGTCTCTTTCTAAATAATAATTTAAAAAATATAATATACAAAACTTTGAATGGAAAAGCTCAACTCAGACTTAACTTTTTCTCAAATTAATAAATTTGTTGTAATTCAAATTGAAATTCCAGTAGGATTTTACAAGAACTTGACAAATTGATTCTAAAGTTGTACAGAACAATAAATAAGATAGAAAAGGCATTTTTGAAAAAGAATGCCCCATCAGATTATAGCAATAGTAGTTGAAGAGTGTGGGTTTATTGCAGATACACAAAAGAATGAAGAATCCAGAAATAGCTTCCAGATACAGCTTCGTGAAGAATCCATATATTGTAGAACTTAACGTATAATTGTGGCACATCAGATCATCATAGAAGAAATTATTATTTTTAGGAGCTTGTGTTTCATACGGAAAGATGTAGTAGTAAGACTGCAAAAAAAAAAAAAGACTGCCTCTACATTGTTTAAGAAGAATTTATGGAATTTGAAGTTTGATTATACAAATTTTTTGCTGTATTTTCTAACTTTAGAAACTAACCAACATAGTATTTGACCCACTGTGCTTTCTTAAGCTGGTACTGTAGGCACAAAATAACAAAAAAAAATTATGCGTATAAAAATTTAACTAATAGTGGTTTGTGGGGGAAATTAAAGTGTGAGCAAGAGTGGCGTCCAAGAACCTAAGTAAAGCAGCATGACACATTTAGCAAGATTTTATTAGATAGGTATGTTTTTCTTATTAATTACTTGCGGTCTTGTTCTTAATCTAGTGAAGTGTAGAAAATCATAGGGCCTGAACCTTATTAAGAAAATAGTAATAGCAGTTTGAAATTAGCCTTAGGACAGTGTTTGACATTTATACCTTGTTTATAATTATTTTTAGGCTCTTAACACCCTTCTCTATGTACTGTGCTTTTTGCTTCCTCCGCAGGAGCGGCCTGCTTCAGACTCCTGGCAGAAACTTGAAAAGTCTCGTGAGTATAAGAACAGTAACCAGCTCCGCGAGTACCAGTTGGAGGGGATGAACTGGCTTCTTTTTAATTGGTATAACAGGTGAGGGACCAGAACCAGACCAGATATTTATGGCTGTAGTTATTTTGTTGCCTTAGCCTGGCAAAAAAGTCTAACAAAAAAAGTTAGGATCACCCTCGATGATCCTGTTTTAGTCCCAGCATACTTCCCCATCTAACAGGTAATGGATCTAGATTCTTAGCCTCCACTGTACTCATATGTGAACCATACATGTACTGGACTTATGCTGTAGCACTTAGTTTTGAACTTTTTTATTTATTTATTTATGTTTTTGGTGCTGGAGATTGAACTCAGGTCTTTACGCTTGCAAGGCAGGCACTCTAACCACTGAGCTAAATCCCCAGCCCTAGTTTTGAACTTTTTGTATTCTGGTTTTTATCAGAATCTAGCTGAACCAGATGAAATTTGAGAAGATGGGTTGAGATTTTCTCAACATTCAAAATTATACCCCATAGTAGTGACTTTAAGACTGTGTTATAATGCAGAACACACTCAGATAGGATTCTGGATGTCTTTATTCTGGCACAGTCACTGCCACTTATGGAACATAATTCACTTGACCAGACGAGGCCTTAGCTTGCTCATCTGAACAGTTAGGGAGTGAAACTAGACGGTGTTCATACTCCTTCTAGGGCCACAGCTGTGGTGTGCCATCTGTGATTCTGGATCACCAGAAGAGACCAGCCTTTTTACTATGATAAGGAATTTATTATGTTGGTTAAAATTTTGTCCTTTAAAAACATACAAATGATAGCTGATGAAAATCATGTGACTTACTATCTTTTTATTTTACCTTGGCTTCTAAGAAGTTTCTCAGGAAAACTGGCTTTGATCTGAGGTGGTTTTTTTCTCTTTGTCTTAATATTATAATAGACTTACTTCATTTATGTTCTCCCAAGTTCCATTTTGGCATAGTTTCTGTTTGGAAGTAGGCAGAATGTGAATAGTAACAAAAATCAGCCTTGTTGATAACTTTAAGATCACAGTATACTTTGGAAGCACTATTTAGTCATAACTAACCTTTCCTATATTAATCATGAGTTACCTATATTTTTTACCCTCTGCAGGAAAAACTGTATTTTGGCTGATGAGATGGGCCTAGGGAAAACCATCCAGTCCATCACATTCCTTTCAGAAATATTCCTCAGGGGGATCCATGGCCCTTTTCTCATCATTGCACCTCTCTCTACTATCACCAACTGGGAGAGGGAGTTCCGGACATGGACAGAGATGAATGCCATCGTGTACCATGGCAGCCAGATCAGCAGGCAGATGATCCAGCAGTATGAGATGGTGTACAGGGATGCACAGGTGAGCCTCACATCCGTCATAGACCTCAGGGATTGCCTGAGCTCAAAGTAGACTTTTTGCCACTTACTTTCCAAAATTTCAGAGCCTTAGGTTACTGTTGACTGATGTTGTGGAGTCATGTTTGTTGAGGCTGACTTCTTGCTTCTCCCTCTTAGTTTGTTTTAATTTAGATTAAATCACAGGATTTAAGGGAACACTTTCTCATCTTTCTAAGATATAACAGAGATCTTTTTTATAGTACTGAAAGCTTAGCTTATTGTTTAGCTTATGAAGCTGCTTTTATTTACAAAAGATTTTATATGAATTGTTATCCGATCAGTGAAGGAAGCGAGAATAATTAGTATATAGTGGATAGATTCCCAGCCAGGGAGTTTGGAAAGGAGGGTAACAGATTGGACAGAGAAAAATAAAGAAAAACAGGTTTCATAAAAGCACAAAAGAACTTTGAAGTTTTTGGTATATGTTATCATTTTGCTGGGTATGGTTATAGGCTTGTCCTAGACCAGTAAGAATTAAATTATCTTATTATCTAAATAATTAGGGATTATTAAATTATCTAAATTATTAGGAAGGTTTGTGTGCTCTATCCAGGGGTTTCCCAGATAGCAGGCAACACTTGGAAGATATCATGCTCTAACATGATACAGCTCTGCTCTTGAAATGTGGTGGTAGCACTAAGATTGGTTAAGAAACAAAGGTCTGTTCTCTCTAGTAGCACTTGCCTCAGGTGAATTGTGATCATTACTTTGTATGCTAGAACCTGAATTACAAGATGAAATTAGGTAAAAATTAATATTTTACAAAAAGGTGAAGTTAATTAAATCTGAAAGAGTTTCCTTGGGCATTCAATCCATGGATGATTTCTACCAACTCCTGGCTGGGGATTATTCCTAAATCAGCCCCACCTACTTTCCTTATTATGGCAATTAATAAATAAAAGGGGATGGGGGGGCAGGGATGTAAAAAGGATTAAGGTGTGATATGTATATGTACCCAAACCCCACAAGGCATATATATTCATTATGTATCACAAACATATACTAATAAAAAAAAATGGTAATAAAAAGCTCCCTTGCTGTGCCTTTAGCATCCATCTTACGTGTGTGCATGTATATGTGTGTGTGTGTGTGTGCGTGTGTGTGTGTGGACACGTGCAGTAGAGGGGATTGAATGTAAAGCTTTCGCATTGAGCTATGTCCTCAACAGCGCCACACACACACACACACACACCCACCCACCCACCCACCCCCAACCCCCCCTGCCTTTTGTTGGTACAGGGTCTTGCTAATTCACTACATTTCCCTCCTGGGCCCAAACTTGCATTCCTCCTCCCTCATCCTCCCAGAGTGCTGGGACTATAGGCCTGCACCACCAGGCCACTTGCTCTCACTCCTGTTTCATTGATGCTGTGAGCTAAGTACTGTAGCTGGTCATTTCTATATTCTCTGCTTTCTCAAATTAATAGCCCTACATTCTCTAATCTGGCAGGTAATTTATTAATCACAATATAAAGCTGTGCCTTTGATTGTGTCATCCTCAGGGAAACCCCCTTTCAGGAGTCTTCAAGTTTCATGTCGTCATCACAACATTTGAGATGATCCTGGCAGATTGCCCCGAGTTGAAGAAGATTCACTGGAGCTGTGTGATAATTGATGAGGCCCACAGATTGAAGAATAGGAATTGCAAGCTTCTAGAGGGGTTAAAGCTCATGGCCCTGGTGAGAGCCAGGTTTTTATATAAACACAGATAACTTTTATTCAGGGAACCATTTCTTAGCCATTCTGCATGTTACTTACTTAGGTGTAGTCCTTCTGTCTACATATTCTTAAAGTAACTCAGGGAATTCTCGCATATGAAACTTGTGACCTGAAAATTTAAAGTGTTTTGGTTTGTTTCTGGGTATTGACTTGGAACAGTGTCCAGTGTGTGGTGGGTGGGCACATAATCATTTTGAGTGAATGGATAGTTGCTTTCATTAACAATGAATTCTATTAGTATTAGAATCAGTGATGTGAAAGCAAAGTTGATCTGTTTAATGACTGTACCCCTATGAAGTGCTAGGACTTTGTCTTTTCATTAAAGCTGAATAGAATTGCTCCAAATTGAGCACAGAATTCCCTGGCTTAGTTTTCCCCACCAAAATGTTTGGTGGCTCAAACATTGTTCATCATTTACGCTTAATTTATACAGGAACATAAAGTACTACTCACCGGAACACCCTTACAAAACTCTGTCGAAGAGCTCTTCAGTTTGCTAAATTTTCTGGAACCAACACAGTTTCCTTCAGAGACTGCATTCTTGGAGGAGTTTGGAGATCTGAAAACAGAGGAACAGGTAATTTGGAGCCTGAAGGATTGAAGAGACTATGTGAAGGTCACTTTTATATCAAGGAAGGAGCAAGAGCTCCATTATTATGGAGACAGGATTTAGCAAGTTCTCACATCTCTGCTAAAATGATCATTGCCTCCTTCATTTTGTATATTTGTTTATGTTGGGGAAAGCTATTTGATTGTTAGCAATTAATCAACATCCACAATATCTTAAGTTGGCGTATTAGGCCTGCTGCTTTCACTGAGCTCCCCTGTACATTCAGTGATTTTGCTTATAGTTCTGGCCTCAAGAACATGGTGCTTTCTTCTGCTTCCTTCATCCTTCATCCTTCATCCTACTAAATCTGCCACATGTTCCCAGGCCCATCTTCTTGATTACAGCACAATATATGAGTGAAAGGAAAACAAGGCAGTCAGATAACTAAATTGTTGATAAGTTCCATTTTGTCCAGATGAGCTGAATTCCCTCAGTTTTTAAGGTCTAGTCGAAAGTCTAATTTGTTGGACTTAAAGCTAATTCAAAACAACCGATGTTAATAAATATCTGTGCACTGTAGATAGAAATCTGTACTAGCAATTATGGAAATAAGCCAGACAAGTTTAAATGCCATACAATGAACAAATAACAGATTTGGGGACTTTAAAAGAGGGAAAGGTCACATCTTTGAGAATCAAGAAGGACTTTAGGGAGAGAGTATAATTTAGAGATACATTTTTGAGGGACAGGTCAATTTTCAATGGGTGAAGAGAGAAGAGGTGGTGACTACTTCTCACAGGAAAAAAACCCCAGTATAATCTGAGCTATAGAATTTACTCAATAGTGAGGAATCATCTGGTTGAGTTAAAAACAGGGTAGATGAACTGGGAAGTATGTAAGGCCAGTGGGGTCTATAGTTATGTTGTAGAAAGATCTTGAAAGACAGGTTGAAGAATTGGTAGGTATTAATAGAGATGCCATGCAAAGCTTTTATTGCAAGAATGACATAATTCTGCTAAATTAATGTAGCAGTAATGTGGAAATGGGTTGGGATAGAGAGAATTTGGGAACTGGAAGGGTTTGGGAATTCCACTAACAGGTGTCGAGAGTACACTCTGTGGTTCCAGTCTGTTTCTTTCTACTTGTGGTACAAGTCAGACTTTGAGAACAGTGAATAATCAAACGTAATTCCCCTCCTCTGCATTTGCAGTATCTCTTGATCCTTCAAAAGCCAACTCCAACCCCCTCTTCATTTTTGGACCATTGGAAATGCATCCTCTTCTCCCATTGCACTTAATTTTTGGTATGCATTTTTTCTTCTTCCTAGACAATGATCTCCTTGAGGACAAGGCCCACATCTTCTCCAAAGTTGTGTTTGTTGTATTGACCAGCACAGTGTCTGGCATGTAGTATACTCTAAATGATTCAAGGTACGAACCAAGTGAAGGGCAAAAGTTGAACCAGCATGTGGCAGATTGACATTTGTCCCTATTCTTAACAATTAGCTAGCTGTGTTTTTGTCTTTGGGCTCTTACATAGTAATTTCTTATCCACTGGGGGGATTAGATTCCTAAGTACCCTTGATTGGTAAAATCAAGGTCTCATGAAAGAGTTAGTTAGAAGATTGGGGTTAGAAGAAAACCGTAAAAGTGCATCAAATATCTTGTTTACTTTTTAAATTTCTTAAAACATTATATATTTTAATTGACAAAAATTATATATATTTATTGGGTACACCGTAATGTTTTGAAATACGGATACACAGTAGTATGGCTAAATAGAGCTAGTTAACGTAGCATTATTTTGCCTACTTACTTTTGTAATAGAAACACTCAAATTCACTTTTGTGATCTCCTAGAACACAATACATTGTTAATAACTATAGTTACCATATTGTACAGTAGATCTGTTGAACTTTCTCCTTCTATCTAACTGAAATTTTATATTCTTTGATCAGTGTTTCCCCAAACTCCACACCCCATCTCTCTCTGGTAACCACCATTCTACACTCTGCTTCTATGAAATGTCTATATTTTAAAACACAGTAAATAAAAGTGCTAAAAAGTATGCATTTCCAGAGTAAAGCATATTCATCATTGTCTAAAGCCTGCTCCAGTAAGTAACTGTCCTAAATCACTGTCAGTTTGTTACATTGCTTCAGGAAGCACTGCTGCAGCACATTGTATCCCTTTAAAAAGTTTTGAACAGCCTTTTCTGACTTGAAACTTGATTTCTTTTGCACTTTCATTTTCCCTTTATTTTCACACCAGGGTTACATACCATGTTTTAGTCCCAGGTGAATTCAGGTGCATTAACTTTGAACCCCTTGCCCTTTCATTGTCTTCCTGGGTGAGAGAACAGGACACCTTGCGGGTGCAGTGAAGTGAATGGAGATCTGTGTTCAGGATTCGGCACACAGAATAAACAGAACATAGTAAGGAAACTCAAGCTTGAAGTGCCCCTGATGTGACACATTATGGCATGGAAGATGTCACCGTACAGCATTATTTCTTTATACACTGCTACTCCCAAACACACATGCTGTTGCTATTATTTAAAGTGTAGGAGGGATCCATTTTCAGATTGCCTTTATTTCTTACTCTGTTCTTTCAGCATGTAAGTCTCCCTTTTATAATATATCATTTGTACCTCCTAACAAGACTTAAAATATTCTTCAGTGAATTCCTGTGCATGTATATGTGTTAGAGAAAGAATCAAATAGGTTTGTTTTCTCCATCCTAGAGAATAAATAATGTCTACTTTCTTTCCCTTTTTTTTTAATCTTGTGTGATTGCCACGTAGGTTCTTGGCAATTTGTGAATTCAAGCCAGATCCCTTTTTCCCTTCCTGTACTGTTATAAACTCCATTTTCAGGGCTCAATCATGATCTTTCTTGTAATATGCTCTCTGTCTAAATTAGTTGATATTCAGGAGATTATAGTGAAGATTGGAATACCCCTGTAATCATTCTATCAAGATTCGGGCAGGTAAATAGATACGGTTTCCCTGAACAGGTAAAGAAATTGCAGTCTATCCTAAAACCAATGATGCTTCGGCGCCTGAAAGATGATGTGGAAAAGAACCTTGCTCCCAAACAGGAGACCATCATTGAAGTAGAACTGACCAATATCCAGAAAAAGTACTACCGTGCTATCTTGGAGAAAAACTTTTCCTTCCTGACTAAGGGGGCAAATCAGCATAACATGCCCAATCTCATCAACACCATGATGGAGCTGAGAAAATGCTGTAACCATCCCTACTTGATCAATGGTGAGTCGGGGCAGTAAGGAGTAACTCAGGTCTGCCAAGAGCCCTTGTCAGAAGCAGTGATAATCAAAGACTTCAGGTAGTAAGTTTTCATTAAATGCTAGAACATATGTATTCTCACTGTTTTACACAGTACAAAACAAGTTCAGAGAAGTTGATGGATTTGCATAAATAATCTAATAAATAGCATACAGACAGCCAAGTTTGAAATTTACTTCAAATTCTCTGCCTCTACAGTTCATACTCTGCCTGGCAAAAGGTAGATAACACTCCACATTTTGCTGCTCTTACTTACTCACAGTCTAGCCCACACTTTCCAGAGAAATGTGTTACTTTATTGAATAAATGAAAATGCTTTGATGAGATTAAACTTTGCAGTTACATTAACAGTTAAGCATAGTAGAGATGATCTTAGGAGAGTCTTCTTTACAATGAAACTTCTGGAGAAATGTTTACGTTTAAATGTGACTTGGATTCTCTTATAGCTAGTTTTGTGATGACGGAAAGTAGGAAGGTCTTTATTGTCAGCTTGCTGAGAAGATTTCTTTCCCCAGGTGGGTCATCTTAGGATTCCACGTTTTCATCCTTTCTCTGCTTAGTGAGAATTCCCAGGAAAGCAAAGTAGCTTCATTCTCTATGAGGTGAAGTAGAAAATGCTGCCACAACAAGCTCTCTGCCAAGGGGTAGACTAGGAATACACATCCGCCGTCTCGGAACTGCAAGTCCAGGATCTAAGAATTCATTTTTCCCAGAATCTGTAAAACAGAGCTTTTATCCTTGTGTTTTGTTAAACAGAGAGTTTTGTTCCATTCCTTTTCAGGGGCAGAGGAAAAAATTCTGGAAGATTTCCGAAAAACCCACAGCCCTGATGCCCCTGACTTTCAGCTGCAGGCCATGATTCAGGCAGCAGGGAAGCTGGTGCTGATTGATAAACTGCTTCCTAAGCTGATTGCAGGTGGCCACAAAGTGCTTATCTTCTCCCAGATGGTGCGCTGCCTTGATATCCTCGAAGATTATCTCATCCAGAGGAGGTGAGATGTCAGATCTCTGCATCCACTACTGTCAGTTCCTTTTCTTTCGTATCTTTTTGATCCATTCATGTTATGCTTTGACAACAACAAACATTCGAAGTGGAGAAAAGGAATCTCCTCTTTAAGATTAATTAAAATTCAGAATTAATTTTATGACCAAATGTACTGAAGTTTAACTGTCTGGAGTGAATTTCATAGCCAATCATGTGGAGTCCTTCTTTTGCTTAAGAAAAGTCCCAGTGTTTATTTATATTCACTTTAGTTGTAAGGAACAAGATCGAAATAGCATTAGAGAACGTTAAGAAAATAATGTAGTTACATTTTTGCTGCTTAATAATAATGAGAGAAAGATTCTGAAGGCATCACTAATTCAAATTTCTGAAAGCACATAAGCTGACAACTCACAGACAAAGAATTTTCTGTCCTTTCTCAGCAAACTCTCTAAGGTTTATAACACTGGCTATGAAGTCCCAATTTATTTTATTGTTCATATTCGTGTAATTCCCTGAACCTGAATTCTGTTACTCCTGCAGGTGAAAAGTGTATGGATGTGGGTTTAATTGGGCTCTGTGTGGGAACTACATTTGTTATATTGTACACCATGCCTTAGATTGTAAGTTACTGGGGGTTGGGGATATTTAGCTCAAGTGGTAGAGCGCTTGCCTAGCTAGCATAAGGCCCCAAGTTCGATCCCCAGCACCCAAAACCAAAAAAAAAAAAAAAAAAGATTCTAAGTTACTGCAGTACATCAATAATTGGAAGATAAGAATAAAAGACTTTTCAAGATCATAGAAACTAATAGCCTCAGCATTGCTAAATTTAAGGAAAATCTTCGTTTTCAAATAGTAAAATTGTAGTGAATCTCAGGCATATTAACAGATAATTCTTATCCTTTAAGGTTCTGTTTCCCGTTATAAATTGCCTATCCTTTTTCTGTAAAAGAAATGACAAACTTAGCTGTGTGTGTGCCGATACTTAATGTTACATAAATAATTACTCCAAGTCTGATTAGACAATAGAGGGATTTTTCAGAGCTCTGTAGTAGAGATGTGCCTGTAGAGAATGATTGAGACCTGTGATTTTTCTTGGAAGAAGCTACTGTGAATGAATCAAAACTGGCAAAGCAGTTTTGTAGTTTATAAATTCACTATAGATTGGGAACTCATTGCCAGAGCACTTGCTTCTTATAAATATAGTAGCCTTCAAAATTTATAGAACTAATAATTTGCAGGAATTTGAACCCCCGCCCCATGAGTAACTCTCCCCAAGAATGAATAACAGATTTTTGATAAGTACAGAAGTCTTTATTTAGCTCTCTTTTTTGCTATTTTTCCCTTTATTGTTCATTACAATTTTGTGTTCAAATTAAGTATTACGATTTCTCTTCTACACTACCACCTGTAGAAGTTCCTGTCCACGCTTGGGTGCTTATCTTTTTAGTCTTTTTTCTTTGGGCATATGTATGTGTAGTCTTATTGTTCGTTTGAATTGCTATAATCTACAGTCTACTGTATCATTCACATTTTTAAAATTTAATATGTTATGGATTTTTTTCTTTTTCTACAAAAAAGTCTTGGTGATCTACGTGATACTCCTACAGATTGTTTTCAACTTGTCAGCATTTTAAGGAAGTCTGTAAATGAATATCCCTTTATGGCTATTGTGAATGTTCTCAATTATTTCCTTTTGATGTATGTTTTTAAGTAAATTTGATACATATTTCCAAAAACTCCTCTAGTTAGAGTGTTTTACTTATATAAGTATATACTGAAAACATATGTTTTCAACTCTGTATGAGAATGGGTTTTTTCCATACTCTGATCAATATTCTTTCTGTCCGTTGCATAATCTTTGCTAATTCAGTAAGCCAAAGTTATGGTCTCTTACTTTAATTTGTAGTTTTGATTACCAATGAGGATAGATTTTTTTCATATTCATTAGCTATTTATACTTATTTTTGTATATATAGATTGCTTATTCATGTTCTTCCTCCATGTCCTGTTGTTCTTTGGCTTTTTGTTTATTAATTTATGAAATTGTTTACTTAAGAATATGTTGCAAACACTTCCCAGAGTTTTTTTTAACCTTTTAATTTTGCTTATGGATATGGTTTTTGTTTTATTTTTAGAAGTTCTATATTTCATAGTAGTCAGATGTTAGCTCTGAAAACTTTGTTTAAATTCTTTTTTCTGCTTGATTCTAAGCCTAAGTACTTAAATTAATATGCTTTAAATGTTTCCTTCACTTGTCAACTGTGAGGTCACATAAGTATTTTCTTCTTCTTACTCTTACAGTTTCTTCACCCCAGATACATCCAACCAACAGGGTTCTTTTGTATTATTATGATGCTGGCTGGTTGGCTTTCTCTCTTTCTGTCTGTCTGTCTGTCTGTCTGTCTGTCTCTCTCTCTCTCTCTCTCTCTCTCTCGCTCGCTCGCTCTCTCTCTTTGGGGGTTCAAGAAATTGAACTCAGGGCCTTTTCACTGAGCTACATCCCAGCCCTTTTTACTTTATGTTTTGAAACAGGATCTCACTGAGTTGTTAAGTTGCCCAGGCTGGGCTTGAATTTGTAGTCCTTCTGCCTCAGCCTCCCAGAGTGCTAGGATTATAAGGATGCATTTACCATACCCAGCTATTACTTTTCTCTTTTGAATTAACTTTTTATTTTCATCAAAGTTACAGATGTACATAATTTTAAAAGATCTTTCTATTAGTCTTCCCAAAGAGTGCATTTTCTAGTTCACTGTCCTCTTCCTCCAGTTTCCAAACCCTAGAAATAATTACTTTCAACTCTTTGCTATTTATGTGCTATTTATAAGTCTATCTAAATAATGTTATTATTTGGAATTTCTTGATTTTTTTAGTTTTAAGAACTACCTGTTCTGATTCTGGAAGATTAGTTTTTAGCCTTCTTTCATTGCCCCTCATAATTATTGTACATGCAACTTCTTGTCCTCCCATCTTCCCAGTATACTATGTAATGTTTTGAATTAGATTGATATTCTGGGTTTACTATGATTTATGTTAAATTACAGCTTAACTATGTAGTATGCTGTTTACTTTTTCTTTCTTGTACAATTTTTATTTTCCCTGAAGCTAAAAATTAGTTGGTTATTTGATTGGTTATTTTTCTATGTACTGTGTTCATACTGTGTCTTACTTGAGTAAATCAGGTTCATACTGTGTCTTACTTGAGTAAATCTCCTCATGCTATGCTGTGTCCCAGCACATCAGTCTCAGGGCCACATCTCCTGGAACCTCTGGACCTGCCCTCTGTGGCCTGTTCTTCCCACCAAGCACATGGGAGTCATTGACCTGCCTTCTTGCATCATGATGACAAATTCTTTTCCTTTCTTTTTGATTCAGATCTCCTTTGGTGGATCTGTTGTTGGAGCACCGGTTCTAGGAGATTCTATGCAAGGGTAAATGAGAGGTGAATTTTGAAACATTGTCTGAAAATGTTTTTAGTCTATCCTCATTTTTGGTTGGTTGTTCGGTTGGAATTGAGATTGTAGATTAGAAATTCTTTCTCTACAAAATTTTGAAGTGTTCACTGTCTTCTACTGTCAAAATTGCTGTAGACAAGTTCAAAGGCCTTCGAATTCCTGTTCTGTGTGTGTGATGTATTTTTTCTTTTTAGAAGCTTTGATGTATTCTCTTTGTTCCAGTCCTATGAAATTTTACAATGATCTGCTTCATTGTACTGGATACTAAATAGATTTTTCCCACTTGAAATTGAAGTCCCTTCAGTTCTGGAGAGTGTCCTCAAGTTTATCTTTTATTGTGTCTTTTTTCTATTGTTTTCTTGGTGAAACTCCTGTTAGCAGTATCTCAGACCTTCTGGACTGACCACCTAATTTTCCCTTTTTTCAATTTTCTGTCTCACTAACTAACTCTCTCTTTACCCTCTGGTGGAATTTGTGTATTTTATCTTCCAATGTAAACCTCTCGGTTTTCTTTCTAGTTATATTTTTTAGTTTCTCAGAACATTTTCTTAACAGTTTTTTATTTTTATAGCACCAGTTATTTCACAGTATAGTGTCTTTTTAAGGTTAATCAGAATTTTGTCATCTGTGTCTGTTTAGTTCAGGTTGTATTTTTCTCTTTGATTATTTCTCTGTCTTTTATATTAGAATTCTAGGTCTACTTCTTTTGCCCCACCACTTAAAAGTGTTTTCCACTGGATTTTGGCCCCCATGGTTCCTGACAAAAAAATTCTGTAGTCATTCAAATCATTATTCCCCTGTATGTAATGTGTTGATTTACTCTACTTCCAGGGTTTTCTTCAAATTTTCAGTTTTCAGCAGTTGGACTGTGATATCTGAAGGTCATCCTGAGCTCTGAACTCCAGCTTCACTGAGCTTCTTAATTTTGTCAAATGAATGTCTTCTATCAAATTTAGGATGCTTTTGGTCACTATTACTTCAATTTCTTTTTGCCTTATTATCTTGTTTCTCTGTGAGACTCGAGTCACCTGTGTATTTGACCTTTTTGCTATTGTCCCACAAGCAGATTCGGGTTTTTTTTTTTTTTAATCTTTTTTTTAATCTGTCTTTTGTTGGAATTTATCTGCCTTCGAGTTTATTGAGTTCTCTGCCATCTCCACGATGCTTATTAAGCCAACTTCTGCTTTATTTTAGAGATTATATTTTTTAGCTCTAAGATTTCCATTTGGTTATTAACTTTTTCTGCTGAGATTTCCTATTTTTCATTCACTATTTATATCCTTTTACTTCATTGAGTATAATTACATATAGTTGCTTTAAAGTTCTTGTCTGGACTATAGCATCATAGGTTTGGCATCTGTTAATTATCTTTTCTCTTGAGAATGGGTTACATTTTCCTGTCTCCACATATGTTCTATAGTTTCACATTTTTCCCTAGACATTTTGAATGCCATGTTGTGGAGATGTAGTATTCTATGATACTTCCCCGAAGATGCTGATGATTGTTTTTTGAGGCAGTAAACTGGGAGAGACACCAAGTGCTAACTGTATCAGTGTCTCTGGTAGGTAGCAGCTCCTGTCACAGTTCAGACTGACAGCCTGTCCCAAATAAGTGTAAAGTCGGAGGTCAGCCAGGAGAGCGTTTACACCAGAGTTTGGAGTATTCTTCCCCACCCCACCACCACTTCCCCTTTCTGGAGAGTCCCTCTCTGGCAGTCGTACTTGCTCAGGCTTCTTTCCCTGGTACTTTTTCATGAGTAGTAGCTGCCCTACACCTCTGTCATCATAACTGCAACCTCCCCTCTGGCCCAACCACGAGTTCTGTTCCTTTCCGAAACTGGCCTGCTCTTGTTCATTCTCTAGTGCCTTCAGTGGTTTATGTTTTGTGCAGACTTTGTGTTTATTTACTGGCGGGTTGGTATGTTAGGACCTTGCCCCTCCATAGCAGAAGCAGAGCCTCATATTTCAGATCAGGGACTTTCTTGGGATGTCCAGTGTCCTCAGCCGTGAGATGGTGGGGTAATGTTGAATCAAAGTTCTGGGTATGTGAATGAGGCTTGTTAACTGTGGTTTCACTCTCTGTATGTGAGCACCATTCAAACTGGCCGAACTGTCTGTTGGAAACCCTCCAGTGTCAATATTTTTTGCTCTTGTTTCTCTCCTCTGTCTTGCCTAGAGTGCTCTGCACTGGTTGTGGGGGAGGGTTGAGGAAAAGTATTTCTCTCACCCCTGTTTTCTCTCCTTGATCTGTGTTAGTAACTCCTAGAATAGAGAGACCAAAGTCCTTTATTTTACCTTCTTAAATACTGGAATGAGTAGTCTAACACCACTTCCATTCTGTTTAGATTTTTCATATTCCCACCTTCAGGGCTCCTAGTGCCACCAATGTCTGATACCTTCACATATTCTGCGGCATTGAGTTAGGCTGTTTACTGCCTGTTTTCAGCCTTCTTCAAATCAAATACCACTTGGCATGCTTTCCAGCTTCCAGAATGTTACCACTTCTGTTCTCTCTGTGGATATGTTGGGAGAATGGTGCATAATGCCTCTTACTATATTTTACTAGAGGTTTGAGAAGATACACAAATTAAATACCCATTTTAATTCATAATCCTAACCCGATTTCTTTGATTTTCTTTTTTCATTTTAGTCTTCATTCCTCCTGTTATTTTGGTAATTGACATTAATGGAATTTTCTTTTCTTTCAAAATCTGTCTGATTTCCTAATTTTCTGTTTACTAAAAGAGTTTTTCTGCCATTTACATAAAATACTATTAATGGAATATGCTGAGATATTATATATGCTGGGCATATGTCTAGCCTTTCCATTCTTTCCATTCTGTTCATCCATTATTCCAGATAAACTTTAGATTTATTCTTTAACTTATCTCTGACCTCTGGAGCGCCTAACTCCAGAAAAGTATATTTATATACATATATACACATTCACATATCTATATAGGTGGTTATCCATATGATGAGGTTTTTATTGGCTTTTACTCATTAAATAGGGGAGGACTGCCATCTTTGCAAATTTAAGGAACACGCTCTTCACTGTACTTACTCTGATCTTCTATATACACAATCGAGTCAGTAAATATGAAGTATCCACCTTGCGCTATAACCCTTTTTGGTGTTACAGACATAGTGGTGAAGAGAACACCATAGCTCCTAGTGTCATATTACCAAATCTGTACCTTCCTTATTGAATTCATTCCTAAGCATGTTATATATTTGTGGCAGTTGTGAAAGTAATTTTTTTCTCTTTCTTTCTGTGTTTTCCAGCTGGTTGTTACTGGGAGACAAGAAAATTGTTCATTTCCCTTCAGGCCTTCTGAGGTCAACATTTCTTATGCCAAAAACGTGACACTTCCCTCCTCCATCCCACCTCCTGGCCAGTCCATGGAGGTTTATCCAGAGTGCCACCTGCTTCTTGTTGAGATTTGACAGTGACTCTGAATTACAGTTTGATGAGCAACACCAACTCCTGGGGATCTCATTCAAATGCAGTTGTCACAGAGGGTTAATTGCTATGCTGAAGTTTGGTGTGGAAAATTTTATGTCTGATTTCTTCATTCAGACTTACTAGCCTTCAAAGTTTTCTTTGTTCTTGAGTCTCTTTGCCTTTCCAGCTGTTGGTTTGGTTTTGTTCCCACTTAATTTCATGCCAGACTCACATACAGGCATGAGGGCACAGCCAGAGGATGTGGCTCAAAAGTGAGGGGGAAGTGGGTACGATTTAAGAGAGCTCCATTAACTCCATTTTCAGTTTTGTGTTCTTTGAGAGCATGCCGTCAAAACTAAACCAGTGATAGAGATGAGAGTTACTGGTCTAAACATCCTGCACAAGTTTAATTTCTTAAAACTATTGTTACATCATAGCTGGCAAAACACTTAGCTAATTTTATGGGAATTTTTCCCCCTAGGTGATGGTCAGTCTACATCATTGCTATTTATTCATTTTCCTTCTCCAAAGGCTGGGACAGTTCCCAGCTTCCCTCTGATCCACAGGCCTCATTCTCCTCTCTGCTGTCCAGGGGTATCTTATCCAAAAGCACCAAGTCCTCTGTTCCTGCAATGTTGGTCATTTACATGGTGGGGGGAGGCAGTGGTTAATGTTTAATGGACTGTCAACCCTGTCTTCAAATTCTGTACTGCTTCTGCTGTATCACATACATACCTAGACTTTGAGTAAATCATTACAGATTGTCAGAACACTGATCTATGAAAATCATTTTGATACCTAGGTACAGCTTCTGCTTTCACCCTCTGTTAGAGTCACAAGTTTCCAAATTTTACTAGTGTCTCTTTATTTTCTAAGTTTTTAAAAAAACATTTGTGTCCTACTGCATTGAAATGTAGGGTACTGTGTGAAAGCCATCAGTCAAGTGGATCTGGCTTCAACTCAGTTACCAGCTAGCTGACAGAGCAAGATATTTTACTGATGGATTTTAGTTTTGTTTTTCAGTTTCCTCAAGTATAAAAAGGGGATAATAAAAAACATTTATAGGATTATGCTAAGAATTAAATGTGATAGTATATATCAAGCATGGAATAGACACTTAGAACTTGGTTTACTATACTGTTGTGGCTGTTATAAATGGTACCTATATAATGTACATATTTAACCTTTAGCCTTCATGCTATAACACAAAATCTTTTGGTCTGCCTTTGTGACAATCCCATCAGTGCCACCTGTTTCATTTTCTTGTTTAGTTCCCATATAATACTGTTCTTGAACGTATTCTAATTTAAAAAGAAGATGAAACAAACCAAAACAACATAGTCATACTTCCAGGAATGGTTATATTGTGGCTTTTTAAAAAGGAAGGCAGTATTTTCAGACTTGTTCCTTTGTGTTATATCCCTTGTAAGTCTGAGTTGGTCAGATGTCTTTTATATGTACTATTTTTTCCTTGGCTTATTTCTTTACATAGCTTTTCTTTTTCTTGTAGGAAGGCAGGGTTATGTTGCCAGATTTAGTTTTCCAAAACTTTCCTTCTCCACAC
This sequence comes from Hystrix cristata, assembly GCA_004026905.1. Lineage (NCBI taxonomy): Eukaryota > Metazoa > Chordata > Mammalia > Rodentia > Hystricidae > Hystrix > Hystrix cristata. The sequence goes on along the minus strand of PVJO010010738.1, from coordinate 24,584 downwards.
CAAGTCATCTACCCCTAGAATGTCCATTCTTATACTCTTGGTGGGGGGGGGGGTGCGGGAATCAAACCTAGAGCCTTGCACTTGCTAGGCAAACGGTGTACCACTGAGCTAAATCCCCAGCCCCTATTTTTATACTCTTACCAGCTCTTTTATCTAAGTTTTAGAGCTCCAGTTTCTTAAATTCTGGGCCACACATAGATTTTTGCCAAGACTCATAGTCTTGGCTAGTGTTGGGTTTAGATAATTGGGTCCTTTTATCACAGGTTCCTTTTCTACTTGATCAGTCAGTTTTTCCTTCTTGGTCAGAACTGAGCCCAGAGTAACATCCCCCTGTTAATTCATTTGTTGTCAGTGGTGTAAATAAGAAGAGAATAAAAACAATAAGATAGGAGAGAAAAAGATTGCTGTTATATCTTACATCTGGACAAATTTCATGGTCTCATCATAAAGGTCCCTTCTGTGTTTTCTCTTGATGGACAGTAGTGATACATGCTCCTCAGAGTTTGATTTCCTATTCTCTTTCATCTTTCCCTTACCCCTACCATGCTATCCACCTCAGTTCTTAACTATCTACACAGGTATATGCCTTGTTGCTGGTGTTCAGCTTTATTCTCTCATGTTGTTTTCTTCTAAATATTCTTCAGCTTCCCTGCCTCTAACATACCACAAGACATTGTTCCTACTTGCTTAGCCTTATACTTCCCAAAGACTGATTTTAGCTATAAAGTTGGAGATTTTGCTGGATACACCTAAAGTTTTAAAGAACTAGAAGGCTAGAAATGACCAACTCATATATAAAAGGACTACCTGGCAGCGTAGTTTCTTAATACTCTTAGTTACCCTGAGCAGCTGGAGATTGATGTGAACTCTGAGTTCTTGTTATGAGTTCTGCCCACAGTCAGTAGTTGATGTTTGTATTTCCTTTTTCTGGTCTTATGATTAGATTAACTGCAAATGTAAACTAGGAAATTCTTGAGAATAAGTTGCTTGGACAATTTGTGTTTATAATTCTTCTAGTCCTCCTTAGTTTGTGGCTGGTTTTTTGTTTTGGTTTTTTGTTTGTTTGGAGGGAGGCATTTTACAATGTAGTTTTAAAAGGCTGCTATGCTTCATATGTAGGGGGTGGGGATCTTTTTAGGCTGCTGTCATTCCTTTGGGCAAGAGCTTCCTGCATTGTTTGCTGTTCTCCATTGAAGTCATAATTAACAGCTGGGCTTTCGTTCATTTGGGTCCCCTCAGATACACCTATGAGCGAATTGATGGGCGAGTACGGGGAAACCTGCGCCAGGCAGCCATCGACCGATTCTGTAAACCAGACTCAGACCGCTTTGTCTTTCTTCTGTGCACCAGAGCGGGAGGCCTGGGGATCAATCTCACAGCTGCTGATACCTGCATCATATTTGATTCTGACTGGAACCCACAAAATGACTTGCAGGTAACCTTTAGGATGATTGCTCTTTACCTTAGCTGCCCTGAATCCCTTAATATAGTGACAGAGTCTGGCTTGGCTATGGATTGTTTGCCATGCTCCATGTGGTGGTGTTAGTTTAGGGACTTGGTCAGGGGATGAAACCTAAGGAAAAGTAAATTCTGTCCCTTCGCACTAATGAGAGAGTGTTTCTGTCCTTTTGCTTTAAATAGCCTCCAAATATAGTGCAGAAGTACCACTATTATCAGACATAAAGATATTTGGCATTTTTCTCTCAGTTTGTTTGTTAGTGGTTGTATGTCCTATATAATGAACAAGTTAACCCAAAGAGACAGGAAGTGCCACGGTGTGGCAGCGGTGGCAGAGGCACCCTCTCTCTAGTACATTGCTCTCCACACTTAATACAGCATATTAGAGTTTATATGTGCCTACTTAAGTGATTTTGCAGATTCTGTTTTCTAGTTTTAACCAAACTAAATAATAGGAGGCTTCAATGATTACTGCAAAAATGCATTTTAAAAAGTAAAACCATAAGAAAATGGTAGAGCAGGGCTTAGAGTTCTTCATTAACCCTATTTCAAAGTAAAAACAATGACATTCTAATCAGATTGGGCAATGGATGAGCCAAAAAGATTCTAACTTTTCAAGAAGACTACTTACAATATACATTTTCAACCATTATTAATAATGATGAGCTTCATCTTAATGTATATTGTATCTTAGGATATTTACTAATACTAAAGTCGTGAGTGGAGAGGGGAAGCTAAGGAGATGGCTCAAAACATTTTTCATAAATTGATCAAAAGTTTGGAGGCAGGGTCTTTACATAATCCAAGAGGGACCGTAGGGATACTGCAAGGGAGGGGATGAAGGGAGGATGGCTCTGAGCTGATGGATAGCTGAGCTTCTTCCTACCCACTCACTTCCACAGAGTCATTTGGCTTTGCTTTCTTCATTTATTGAGTTTCCAAATAAACTTTTGTTTGAAGAAAACATTCTAGTAGGTAATTGAAAACCAGTGCTTTAAATTATTACATTGGTGACAATGGCTAAAATTTAGGAAAAATATGGTAGTTATCATAAAGCAAATTGTATGGCACCTTCAACATCCAGCTTCAAAGAAAACCAGTGGTTATCAATAGTTTTCTGTCAGCTCTTTTTCCTGGTGAAAGGATATTTGGATAAAATGAGTTGCTAGATATAATAAGTAATCAATTTTTAAAGGAGTAACATATACTCAACACTAATAATAATAAGTTCACTGTCAAGAACTGGATTAGGATAGTGATGTAGTTTAGAGTGTGGAAAAATACCTCTCTCCCCCCACTGCCTTTTTAAAATAGTTTTATTGAAATACAGCCACATCCATTCCTATATGTATTTTCTGTAGTCAATTTCATGTTACAAGAGTTGAATGGTTGCAGTAGAAATCACATATCCCACAAATCCTGAATTATTTCCTATTAGGCCATTGGCAGAAATTTGCCAACTCCCGAACTGGTAATTTCTTAAGAAGGTAGCAGTAAACTTTTGTATTCCTTTGTGATCCTTACCTGACTGTGAGGCATAATACAGTACCTAGGAGAATGAAGGTACAGGAAACCAAAGTCAAGGGCCAGTTTGTAGCTATGTCAGCAAGACATGCTTGAAGGAATATTTAGAAGAGAAATTTGAGGCATAATACCAGAGGCAAAGATTTTGGAATCACCCAACTTCTTCTAAGTAAAATATAAACATTACTAGTGATATAGATGCAATGCCAAGAAATGGGAAAAGTGAGAATTTTCAGTCCTTATGGAGGAGGTGAAGTCATCTCAGGTGATCAATTTATATGTATAGCAAACCAGAGGAAATGGGTGGGGCTATCCAAAATTAAGATCAGGGTACAAGAGAGAAGCTTTGGAATAGCTGTTTTTAATATTCACTGTTCAGGAACTGGTGAAAGACAGATTATGGAAAACAAGTAAAGTCCAAACTGATTGGATAGTGTGGAATTTTTTAATGTGCTAAGTCCATTTCTGAACTTCAACATGAATGAAGCAACAAAAAGATCGGCAGTTAAAGAAAAAAGACCAGCAGTACCTACGATGAAGAGTGACAGCTTGTACCCTAGAGCCTATCAAAAGCTTAATGAGTGAGGGAGTCAATGATAATCACAGCCCAGGTCAGAAGTAGAGTTAGAACTTTTCAACTTTTAATCTTCCAGACTGGCTTCTTTGTTACTGAGTCACTGATTTCTCTTTTCTTGGTAACTATTGAGATTTTATAATTCAGATGGAGTTGTTGCTTTTGTCTTTTTTTAATGTCTGACGAGACTGGATAGAAATAAAAGTAGGAAATTTAATTTTAAGACAGGGAATTGGATCAGTGGTTATTAAGAGTGGGATTTGTAGGCTTTAAAGAAAGTCCAAACTCCAAGTCTCCCAGAGATTGCTTGCTTGATATGATGGGGAAGAGAGCCCCCCACACACACAGAATGATGTACACTCAGCATGCACACATAACTGCATTTCTACTCTCCTTGCCCTGTGCCCTTGCACCCAGGTGCTGCAAATATAAGAGGAGAGTGTGTGTAGAGACTAGAATCCTGAGACCATCCTGTGATTTCCAAGACTACAGCTAAATCAGCTGTAAAGATTAATAAAATAAGATCCTTACCCCAACAGAAAGGAAAATTTAAATAGACCCTTTTCCAGACTGTTTTTGCTAGGTAGGTCATGCTACCACAATCATTTATACAAATTTTCACACTCCAATGTTTTTAATAAATGAGTGAAAACTTTCAGTCATCTATAGTTCTTTAGGATTATTGCCTTTAGAAGATGGCTTTAGCCATAAAACATTTATATGAGAATGGGTTGAGGCACGTACTACATGATACAAATGTCAAGGCATAGAAAAGACAATCCCATCATGAACAGGGTCATACCTCGTCCTAGTGCAAGTCAGAGGTCTCAGTGGGTATAACAGAAACATGACCTCGCATGGAATCTCAAACAGCCTGGCAAGATCTGAGACAGCCCATGGCTGTCCCCACTCAGGACACATGAGGAAGCAGTGTCAGCTTGAGGGCAGCCTGTGTCTCCTGACTCATCCCAAGAGGATCTCTGCAGCCCCTGAACGTGAAGCCAGCTTGGTTGCGGGTAGACTGGGTTCAGCCAGAGTAGCCTTGAGTTCCTTTGGTAGTCAGCTTTCTGTTATTGTAACAAAGTACATGAAACAAGTTTGTTCTGGCTCACAGTTTCAGCAGTTCCGCTCTGTGTTCAGTTGGGCCTGTTGCTTTGGGCCTGTGGATGCACGTGGTAGAGCAATCTGCATAGCAGGATGCACGTGGTAGAGCAATCTGTTTACTTCATGGTGGCAAGAAGCAAAGAGAGACAGGAAGAAGCTGGGATCCCAGTGTCCCCTTGAGGGGCATGCCTGGGAGACCTAATTTCTTCCCACTAGGTCTCACCTCTTAAAAGCTTCCACCACTTTCCAGTTGCACCAAACCGAGGACCAAGCATTTAACAGATACAAACTATAACAGTTCCCAGGGCAGACCTACAAAAGCTTCCAGGGTGGAGAGAAGAGCTCCATTCCCTGAAAAATCAACTGAGAGTCAGCGTCACTTTCTCTGGTACCTTTTGATTGTTGTTAGCAAAGTCCATTTGATCTTTTATCTGGTCATTTTGCTGGGATATATGTGTATGTGTACGCCTTGTGGATAGAATTAGAAGTTTAAGCCTTGCTGTAGTTACTTATTTAATCTAGGTCTCCATAAAACAATGATGTTGAATGTCATGTGTTGTTTCTTTTATCTTGTTAGAGTCTGAGGAGTCCAGTAAATCACATCCCTCTCCTATGCCTAGATGTGAACCAATTAAGAAGTAGAAACACGAGTTATGATAGAGAATCAGTAAATTTGGAAGGCAGTTAAGTGGTATAACTCAACCTGTAAGCAGAAGTAGGCTTCTTCAGTAAATTTGCTTCAGTAAATTTGGAAGACAGTTAAGTGGTATAACTCAACCTGTAAGCAGAAGTAGGCTTCTTAAGACTCCTGCACATACACACCCTCATTCCTAGGTTAAACTTATCCATCAGGTCTTCTGGCAGCCATCTGCACAGTGGGGGTTACCCTAGTAAACCTGCCAGAGACAAGAAGATTCCTGTATTTAAGAGACAGTAGGGGGGGGGGGACAATCTACATTAGCTTAAATCCTGCCCCATATTTCATTGGTCTCATAAGTCACTACTTTAGGGTGGAGGGAGGAGGGGTGCTAGAGAGACTTGTTAGGTTTCCTCTTGGAAAAATGAAAGGCAAGAAACAAGACACCATACCACAGTATCTGTTCTGCTAGCCTAGTATCACTTCTTGCCTTCTGGAAATCCTCCTTCCAGAAAAGCTAAGGCACAAGTTCATTAGGATCCAAAATAGGAACTGACTATTTAGGAATAACAAAAGAGATCAAAGTAAGTAATAAAAATCTCAACGATGTTATTGTCTGGACTATCAGAGGGTAATGGATTTTTCATTTCCCAAAATAGATCTTATCTAGAGATATTAGATGAATGGTTATATCTCCTTTCAAACACTGAATTGTTGGTTTTAGCATCATTATATATAGAATATTCAAAAGTATAGTTTCAGCTTTTGCCACCTTTATTTGAAAGGCACAAGTCATGCTTCAGGCCCAGAGTTTCAGCAGCAGCAAGCGCTGTCTAGGTTTCCTATAGCACTTACGCTGAAGATATGGCAGAGGGAGGTAACAACAACCTGAGAAAGAAAAAGAGAAATGAAAAATGTGTTGCTTTTCTTCTTTCTTAGAAAGAAGGCAGTCTTGCTGCTTGCCATGAAGGCAGAGATGTGAATAGCAGAGTATCACCCCATTACCACCAGAAGCATCTTTTTTCAGATTTTTGTTTTGTTTTGTTTTTTTGGTTTGTTTGTTTTTTTGAGACAGGATATTACTAACTTGCCCAGGCTGGGCTTGAACTTGAACTTCTCCTGCCTCATATTCCTAGAGTGCTGAGATTACAGGCATGTGTTACCCATCCAGCTATCCCTTTCTCTTTTATGTCTTTCTCTTTAAGCACTCCGTGATACCTATTCTTTGTTCTCTGGCAGGGTTTTGCACCTTAAAGTAAGAGTTCCTTAGGGTTAAACAGAATTCAGGGGAGTGGTGGGGCTTCACAATTCCATGACCTTCCTTTGGCTAAGATCCCTGAAGATAGAATTCAGACAATGTGGAAAGAGGTGTCCTGTCCAAGAGCTGCCAGTCTGTAGGATTTTAGAAGGGAGGAGGTAATGCAGCCTGAGGAGCCTGAGCCCCTTCCATGATCACTAGGAACAGACTTTAGGAGCTTGCCGCACTGCTCCAAGGAAGGGACCCCTTGGCCACTTCTCTACAACCTCCATAATGCTATCACAACCTATTTCTTGATGTTATGTGTATGCCTGAGCTTGGAAGATTACAACAGTTTGCTAAAAATAAAGCAAAAGTTTCTAGGTGTGTGCACAAATGCTCCATTATGCGATCCATTTATTCTGTGAGTATCTGTTGAACCCAAGAGATGCCAGGCATTATTTAAGAGCTGAGACACACTCAGTTAGCACTCTCATGGAGCATTCATTTCTGTGGGATAGGTAGGCAGTGAATGAGGAGAAATAAATACAATTACAGTAGCAATACTTGTGATAAAGAAAGTCAAATAGAATGAGGAGGTAAGAGTGATAGGAGTAGGTGCCCTGATTTACGTGGAATGATCTAAGAAGACTTCTTTGAGAAGGTAACATTTGAACCTAAATGATAAGAAGGATCTTAAATTATGACATAAGGAAAAAGAGTATTCCAGACAGAGAACAAAAGTATGACCACATATAGTGGGAATGAGCACAAGTGTCATACCTGCTGCTCAGTGGGGCAGATCCTTACTGAATGGTACCAGTCCCAAATAATGAGTCAGGATTTGTCTAGTATTTTCCTGCCTCTCTTTTTATTATCTTCTTTTCTTGTTCCCTTATTTCCTGCTGTCCCCAAACACCTTTTTCCCATGATAAAAATTCATCTGTCTTTTCTTTTCTTACCTAGCTCTCAACTGACTTAGCTGGCATTTCCTGAGCCCTGGATCCCATGCTGGGCTCTGAGGGAACAAAAGTGAGGATCCAAATCACACTGTAGAAATAGTGCACTGGAAAGCTCTGTGTGCTGTTTCCCCGACAGTTCCGTTTTAGGAGAGAAGGATATCCTTCCCAAGGAATAAGGCTGGAAAGTGTAGAGTCAACTGTAGGCTTGCAAAGGTCTTTGAAGGTGGGCAGCTTCCTGCTCTCCCCAGTGCATACCGTACAGGCAGCCATGGATGTAGACTCATAAGGTGTCAGACGAAAAACTAAAATCTCTCAGCTTATAATAAAATACTTGTACATAGAAAATGGTGTAGGAAACTTAGTAGGACACTAAAAATGATAGAGTTTGTGTGGGATTATTGGTTGTTGTTTTTAACCTCTGAGATTAGGCAGATTTTCATTAAGGAACAAATATAAAGTGTTAAGAAAAATACGATTTTAATGTAATAGAGCTAATGATTTAGAAAAATAGTACGGGGGGCAAAAGAAGCAAATGTGTGTTTTGTTTTTGACCCACCCGTTTCATTTTTCACACAATACAGTTGTAAAGATGTGGTATAAAGTTTTACCAAGTTCTGGACCTAGGACTGGCAGTAGTAAATTAATTGAGGATCAGAATCAGTTTACAATCTGTCACTATTTGGGCACATAATCCACGCCCCCTTTCTTTGCTTTGAAGTCATTAAGATCTGTATCGGTTTTATTTTCTGTATCTATTTCTGAAAATCATTACTCAGAAGGTGTGGTGGAGTTGTGGCATCACTGCCCCCCTGATTGCATTCTGCTTCAAAGGTTTCTATGATTATACCTCAACCGATACATCTACGTAGACCTTATTGCAGTTACTACCCTGCTTCTGAATGTTTTTCTTTCTGTCTTACATCATGGTTTTGTGAACTCTGACTAGAAAATAAGGAATGGTTTGAAATTGGACTGTGAAATGACAAGTCACTTAATTGTGACAGAATTCACCCTGTTGTAACTTCAGATAAATTGACAGCACATGTTTTTCTCCTGCCTTAGCTGCTTGTGGCCCTTGCTGTCACAAACAAGTGTATTTCTTAGGTAACAAGAAGTCCAGAGGTCGATAGTGCAAAACCAGTGAGGTGCCTTCACAGCATCATCAGCGTCCCATGTTCCTTCTGTCTCTGTTCCACCATCCGCAGCTTAGAGTTTACATCTTGGTTTCACCCCAGGGAAGAAGAAGGCAGGCAGGCATGGTGCTTTTCATATAGGAAAGCAGAACTTTTGCAGATATCCCCATGGATTGTGCTACAGCTCATCGTCAGGACTGTGTAACCCCACCATCCCGGGGGCCTGAAATTGGTTTCAGTTGAACACATTGCTGGCCCACGTACAGTTGGGTTCTGGCTGTGCTCATGAAAGGGAACGTAGGTGACACAACAGTTGTTAGCAGTGTCTGCAGTTCTTCTGTTAGACCTTTGCTGAGAACATTTCTTCAATTCCCTTTTGTAATTTACCTTCAAACCCATATGAGCCAGGAAAAAAAAAAATCAGTGTCAGTACTTAATGGCCACATGCTGTTACTGCCTTGTAGGTCCCAGAAATTATAGTACTGTGTTTCCCTGATAACTTTCTGTATTTGCAAGTGTTATCTATGAAATCTCTAAATAATAGAGATTTCCTATCACTAAAATACTGGAAGAAGGCCCAGCAACTAATTTTAACAGTCAAAGACCAGACAGCTCAATTATCTAGCAGTGGTAGATTGATTAAACTGTAGTATATGTAACTTTGATAAAAAAAAATAAGGAATATCTCTGTATACTCCTGTGGAATAATTTCTGGATATATCGTTGAGTGAAAAATATATGTGGAAAAACTGTGTATTACCTATAATTTATCAAAAAAAGCTATATGTCTGTCTGTCCATCCCTCAACCCTACCAAGGTTAAAACTAAAACCTCCAAAAAAAGAAACCTGTATTTTTAAATAGTTACTTCTAAAGAGAGGTAGGAAGCAGGGTGGTAACAGATAGAAGCCAGTTTTTCCAAATATTACATCTTTTTGTGTGTTTGACTTAAGATTTTATACCATTATAATAGAAAATTAATTTTCTAAACTTTTTAAAAAGTTGCAGATATAGTTTCAGTATACTGTTCATCCACTTCCTTTGATGTTAACGTATTATGTAGTCATAGTGTAATTATTGGAACCAGAAAAATTAACATTGATGCAATACTATTAAGTAACCTGCAGACCTTATTTGTATTCCTTCAGTTTCCCATAAATGTTCTTTTTTCTGCTCTGGGATCCAATCCAGGATTTCACATTGCATTTAGAAGTCACGAATCCTTAGCCTCCTCCAGTCTGGGACAAGTTGTTTTGTTTTGTTTTGTTTTTGTTTTTTGAGACAGGGTTTTGCCATGAAGTTCAGGCAGGCCTCAGACTCACTATGTTGCCCAGGTTGGCCTCGAACTTGCAGCGATCCTCCTGCCTCAGCCTCCTGAGTAGTGGGACTACAGGTGTGCTGTCACCATGCCCAGAGTGTGACAGCTTGTCTCTTCTTGTCGTTTAGGACCTTGACCTAACCTTGACACTGGAAGGATAGTGATAAGCTGTTTTCTAGAATGTTCCTCAGTTTGTGTTTGCTTGATGTTTTCTTGTGATTAGATTTGAGGTTATGCATTTTGAGCAAGAACAGCAAAGAAGGGCTGATACGATCTTTTCAGTCATCATGTCAGAGGGTACTTGATTTTTGTATGTCTCATTGCTTGAGTTGTAACTTTGAGCACTAGGTTAATGTAGTGTCTGCCTGGATTCTCAGCAAAAAAGTAATCTTTTAATAACTAGTTGAGGGGTTGGGGATTTAGCTCAGTGGTAGAGAGCTTGCCTAGCAAGTGCAAGGCCCTGAGTTCAATCCCCTGCACCCCCCCAAAGAATTACTTGAGTATCTCGTGAGTGGGTATTTTGAAACCTTACAGATATCCTATTTCTCATCATACTTTTCCCCATTAATATTGAAATACCTCAGGGGTACTTGCCTTCAGTAATTACAACCTTCACTAATTATTATGGAATTATGGTGTTTAGCTAATGGTAATTTTCTATTTCCATCATTCTTCTGCATTTATTTGTGGGAATTCTGTGAAGAACAGGTAACTTTTGTCTCCTATTTATTTACTTATAGCAATATAAATTTGTGGATATATATTTTATTTTACTTGTGATTTGCCCCCCTCCCCCCAGTACTGGAGGTTGAGCCCAGGACCTCACATATGCTAGGCAGGTGCTCCAGCACTGAACTGCATTCCCAGTTCTTTTCATTTGGGGACAGGAGCTTGTGAAGTTGCTCAGGCTGACTTTAAACTTGTGTTTTTGTTGTTGTTGCTTGGTTTTTTTGTGATAGGGGTTCTCTTTATGATGCCCAGGCTGGCCTCAAACTCCTCGCCTCAAGTGATACTGCTACCTCAGTCTCCTGAGCAGCTGGCACTACAGGCTCACCTGGCTATTTTATAATCCATTACTCCACTTACTTTGCCCTCCACTTGTTCTAGTTTGGCAGTAGCTTCTCTCAGTTTGGTTCCTGTGTCCTTTTACAGGCTCTCATCCTTTTTTGGGTACTTCGTTACTTTTTGCCACTAGAAGATGTCCAGGTTGATGCTGTGCTTTTTTTCTGACACACCTAGAATTGACCATCTCTCCAAGGAGTTCTTGTTCTTTTTATTTGAGAATACCATTTAGAAACTGAGATTTAGGGGTATGCCTATTCCTACTGGAGTTTTATTTCTCCTAGACACTCTGTGCAATTTCTGATTCTAGTTCAACACTATAGGGTTCATTATAGCCTTCTCTTCTGTATTTGAAACTTCTTTTGCTGACAGGGAGAAGTTTAGATACCCATATCAGAATTTAATGTGTTTACTCATGTATTCAGTCCCAGAATAATAATATCACGTAGTCTTAGAATTGCTAGCTAATATTTTACAAAAAAATAAATTTACCAGAGTTTAGTATTGGTCATAGTAGGCTGTTTGGTCCTTAGTATTACAGTGTGTAATCAAAATACCATTTTCCAAAATTACTTATTTTCCCCTACTCCCTTCAGTGTGGTTAAATTAATGGTGGGGAAGTCATCTTTTAAGAGTCAAAAGCAAACTGAGAATCTGTGTATCAAACATAACTCTCAGAAAAGAATTATTTTACATAATTATATAAAAGTTTACATAAAACTTTACAACTCTTGCCTGAAGTAGTCATCACTGTGAAGTAGCGATTTTTCTAACTCTGTCACTTGTTAATGCATTTGTTATTTGGAACTCTACTCCAAGGAAGCATTTCTTCCTTTTTTTTTCCATTTACTTTTGTCAGTATGGAGCCATGGGTTTTTTTATTAAGTGAGTTATAATTTATTAATATCTGTATTTTGATATTTATATAGTCCTAGACTTAGCCAGTTGGAGACTATTCAAGCTTCAAGTGTTATTTTGATAGGTGTCCGTCATGCTTTGAACATTCCTTACCTCACACACAGTGATCTGTTTCAGGCTCATCTTGTGCTTTTTCTACTTCACTCCTACCTAGAGTTAATTGTTTCTCTAACATTTCTTGAATGCCTTATGGAGAAAAGATCTGGGAGTTAGGTGTGTTCATTGGTACTAAGATTACACTGCTTCTAGGGCTTCATGAGCCAGAATATACATAGATACTCAAAAACAGAATAGAAGTATACCTATTTCATAACATGCGTTGACTTGTATATATGTGTAAAGACATAGGTATCCATATGTATCTGTGTGTGTATGTATGGATATATACATACACACACCTCACCATAAGTTTATACTTGATTGCTCCCATCCATTCTAACACCATAGAGTTTATCCTAGTTTTCTTCTTTTCCATATTTGTAGCTTTCTTCTCCAACAGTGAGAACTTGTACTCTTGTTACCTCCAGTATATTTGCTCAATCGTAGATTACACAAAAAGTAGTTTCAAGGGGTTAAGGATGAGTGCAGTGGTAGAGCACTTGCCTAGCAAGCGCGAGGCCCTGAGTTCAATCTCTAGCAACAGAAAAAAAGGTAGTTTCAGGCTTGCTAACCCTGCTACTGCAAAATAAAAAACCCTTTCAAGTGTGTGTTGATAACATTGTAGTTTGACTGTATGTACTTGGTATAATAACCCTAAGTGATGGGGGGTATCCAAAATTTTTCAATATTTCAGGAATTATGTTTTGGGTGGGGTTGTAATAGTATCATTCTCCTGAGACGGTGATAGATAGACAGACATGAGATTAATTAAATGGATAATGATATTGAGATGATTGAGAAATGAGGTTATCCGTGTGATTGAAAAGAAATAGAGATGTGAGGTTGATGAAGTTTTTGTTGTTTCTGAGGATCAAACTTGGGACTTCACACATGCCAAGCAAAGGCTCTACCACTGAGCTGCATCCCAGCCCTTGACAGAGTTTTAAATCTAAGAGTATTGACATGACCACAGGATATATTTTTGTCTTAAATATGTATGTGATGTTATACACTATAAACACACACACACACGCACACACACACACACACACACACACTGACTTATTTGCCCACTGAATAGGCCTAGAAACAATGACCAAATTTAGCTACAACACTCCTAGAGCATCCAGATTGTTGTCATCAAATACCATTTCTTTCCTCCTGCCTGTGGATGGACTATTTCTTAGTCACTTGACTTGCAGCTTGGCCACAGAGAGGAAGAATGAAGTTCTTGCTGGTAGCGCTGTTGTACAATAAGCTCAGATTTGTGCTGCTGCCAGTGCCTAATGGCCTTGTGCATGAGCTCCTACCAGCCATTCATGTGTGTGCTCCTTAGTGGGATCTGTGTCCCCTAGGAAGTGACTGCCATTGCTAATTTGACAAAGTGACAGTGGAGGACAAATTCTCCTTCCCTGTTACTCTGAAAACAACTCAGTAATTCTAGATTTGTGAATTGTGGTCACTATGAACTCCAAGCTTTCTTACTTTGTTTTTGTTTTGTTTTGTGGCCCTGGAGATTAAAACAACTAAAGAATTCCACGTTTTCTAATCACTAGGTGGGTGATCACAGTGGGCCAGGCAGCATGCAATGGTTGGGCCTGGGCTGGGGGACTCCTACAGAGCCTGGGCTCTGCCCTCCCTGGGCCCTGCTGTGGTAGACTTTCCCATGTCTCCATCTCTGTTAACCCCTGTTCTAGCCCAGTACTTAGCAGACTTCTCAGTCTTTATACCACATTAGTACTGAGTTGTAGGAATTCTGTTGTGGTTTTCAGCCATGAGGCTAGGGGGATGTGGGGGCAGGGTAGGGATGGAGGATTTCTTTTTTTTTGTGGTGCCGGGGATCGAACTCAGGCCCTTGTGCTTGCGAGGCAAGCACTCTAATCACTGAGCTAAATCCCCAGCCGAGGATTTCTTGTCTAGGGACTGTGCTGGGAAAACTTAGAATGTCTACCCTGAGTCACTCCCTTTCTCTGGGCCCAGTACCTTCAAACCTGTACTTGCTAGTGTACCAGCTTTGTTTAAATAGCTTTGCATCAGAACCATCGTGTGCTATTCCGGACTCTGGGATCATAGTAAGACAAGAGGGCAAGAGCAGGAGTCCAAGGCTCTGGTTCTACTTTGCCACTAACTCACCAAGGAACCGGGGCCACATTCCTCACTGCTTTGGGCCCCCTCTGTCCCAAGAAGACGGGACCCAGGAGCACTTGAAAGACTCATTCTTGATACAGCCACTTTGCCCTTCAGTGTCAGTAAACACTCTTCTGCTTACTTAGAAAAGAAAACATTTCTCACTAAAGGAAACTAGGACTCCTTGAAACAAACAGGTGGATCCAGGTTTGAGCAAAAAATATTCAAGAGTAGTGTGGAACATGAAGAAAGCAAGGAAACTATCAAAGATTGTCTTTATGCAATATATAAACATAATACAGTAAGACCCGACTTACAAACGTTCAAGTTGCGAACTTTCACAGGTCTACTGTGTAAGATTCACTTTGTTGGATTACAAATTAATCTGACTTAGGAACATTCTCCCAAAACAGAACTCATTAGTTAGTTAGGGACTTACTGTACATACTTACCTGTATCTATTTTTATATTCATATTATATGTATGTATAAATACTTATACACGTACCTAATCGTAACTTCATATTGATTCCTCCAAATTCATTCTAACACTGCAAAGTTTATTCTAGTTTCTCTTTCTGTAGCTGACTGGGTTATGTTAAGAATTTAGAACCTAAAGAGACTCTCATGTGCCATATATGCATAGCAATGAGAATAATTACTGCATTGCAGTAAAAACATAGCAATATAATTAAACACATGACTTCATTATGTTCTATTAAAAAACTAATAATAGGGGCTGGGGATTTAGCTCAGTGGTTAGAGTGCTTGCCTTGGTGATCACTTCAGAGAATATTTTTGGAAACTGATTAAATAAAAGAACTAAAATGTTTAGTTTGTCTTCCTATTATTAATGGAATATCAGGGTAGCAAAAAAAATCTGACAAAAGGAATTATAGCCACTAATAAATTGGGATTTAGGTACTATCATCAGTTTAGAAAGAGGCAAACGGTTAACATGTGCCTCTTGGTGGAAATTGAAAGCTCATCTATGAAGTATTTTGCCAGAAATCAGATCTTAGCCTGATCAAGTCTCAAGCTGAAACTCTCAATTTAGAGGCTAGATAGCAAACAGAGGCTCTGGTTGAGTGACACAGCAGAATGTATCAGCAAGATGTCAGCAAGATGGGAAACCACAAGGCAAATGCCTGGTCTCTTTAACAAATAAATTGTTTTTGAAAAAAAGAGCAGTTGAAGGTAGGAAGTATCTAATACAGAAAGACTTGAAACATCAACTGATTGTAGTGTATAGGCTTTGTTTGGCTCCTCATTCAACAAGCAAACTTAAAGTAAAAAAAATTATGAGATAAGCAGGAAGGTTGGAATGCTGTTTAGGTGGTTGGTACTAAGAATTTATTCGAGTGTAGCAATGGTACTACGACATATTTTGCAATAGCCTTATCTTTACAAATACATACTGAAATACACAAGGATGAAACAGAACGATGCCTAGGATTTGCCTCCTCAGAATCTTGGAGGGTAGGAGCATGGTAGAAACAAGGTTGTCAATAAGAAGTCATACTTTTCTCTGTTTTTAATCTATGTTTAAATTTTTCTATAGTAAAACTTAAAATTTTTACATTTTTAAATTTAAGTGGTATTACCAGCTTTGGGGCATTTCCCAGAGAAAAAGACAGCTTCCTGGGAATGAGTACCACCTCACCGGTGCTCACGTATGAACCATAAGCTTTCCTTTGCCTTATTTCCAGTAGTAGTCAGTAAATAATGGATGAAGAAATGAGCAGTCCCAAGATGGCGACTGACACTTGGAGGAATTCTGTTCTGAAACCTGTCCCATGGCACATAACTGTGAGAACTGGCCACTCACACTGGCTATGTAAACATGCCTATGCCCAGGTTGTTGTCACTATGTACATGTGATGCATCATGTGCGACTCTCCTCCATCCCAGGCTCAGGCCCGATGTCACCGCATAGGACAGAGCAAAGCTGTGAAAGTGTATCGCCTCATCACTCGGAACTCCTATGAACGGGAAATGTTTGATAAGGCCAGCCTAAAGCTGGGCCTGGACAAGGCTGTCCTTCAGGACATCAACCGAAAGGGTGGCACCAATGGAGTAAGTATGCTGGCACCTGCTCTGGAGTGTGAGGAGTCCTTACACAGCCCAGATCTCTCTGGGTTATTCCACCTGACAGTTGCTTCTAGATTCCTTTTACTATATTGAGTCAGCCTGCATGTCAAGTTGGGTAATTCTCTACAGTAGAGGATAATTTGGGTTCAGGTCTGCATTTTTTAGGTAGATAATGGAAATCTCTCAGATCAGTTTCTCATTAGGTTTGCCCAGCATGCAGTATTTTAGCTAATACTTTTTAACAATGCCCATTAGAAGCCAGTGGTTCTTAACATTCTTTACTGTGTTACTATGTATTTGTTATGCGCTTTATATCATAATCCAGACTTTGAACTTCTTAATGGTATAAAGGTGTCATAGTGTTATCTGTGTCTACGGTGGACCCTAACAGTGCACAGCATATTAAAGATGCTCCATGTGGCATGGTCAGGAATAACGAATGAATAAATTAGCAGCTATGGCAGTTAAAATGTTTTTTCTCCCTCAAGGAAGAAAATAAATTATAGCTAAGATTCTTTTTTCTTTTTTTCCTAAGATTCTTAAATAATCTCAAAGTATACATAAACGTCAGAATATCTCCTGAATCTCTGGGTTTGGGGTGTTAAAGATTAAAGTTAATTGTTTTCAGTCTATATGTTCTCTATCCTCTTATCTGTGCACATGTTGCTAAGTATAATACTGTAAGTTACCCATCCTTAGAGTTATGGAATTCTGCGTTGTGATTGATATAAGGAGAACCAGATTCTTAATTAGAACCAGGGAAGGGTGTTTTGAATCCCATTTCCTGTTTTCAGCAAGTAGTCAAGAAGATCACACTTGGCACAGGATCCTTTTTTTTTTAGTTAAGAAATGACATCACTTCCAATACTAATGTATTTGTTTAATAATGAATAAATCATTCTTCAGCTTATTTTATACATCTGGAGGTTTTTAAAGATACAGTCTCAAACTAAAAATTTTAATATGTGAAATATATCTATATGTTCTTCAATGGTGCATAGTTAATGGCTTATGACATTTGCTAGCCAACATCCTGAAGAATGTTAGGGCCCTTGGATCATGTATTGGCCTTTATTCCAGAGCTCTCTGTAGTGAATTGTCTGTCTGCTCTCCCCAGAGAAAATACAGGATGCTTTATCTGAGTTTTCATATTTTAAAGTTTGTTGTGTTGTTTGTTCTTTCTGATATGTGTCATTAGTGGAGGAATTGTATAGTGAATCATAAGGCCAGATTTGGGGCTTTTCTCCTATACATTCTCCACTTTGTGAGTAGCCTTTGGTGATTTGTTCAGGTACAGCAGCTCTCAAAAATGGAGGTGGAGGATTTGCTCCGGAAAGGTGCTTATGGAGCCTTAATGGATGAGGAGGATGAAGGCTCCAAGTTCTGTGAAGAAGATATAGACCAGATTCTGCAAAGGAGAACCCACACCATCACTATCCAGTCTGAGGGGAAAGGGTCCACTTTTGCCAAGGTACAGGGCCTTGTGTCATTGGAGGTGGGAAAGAAAAGAACATCATGTATTCTTCAACCCTTATTAGCAAGCTTTCTCTTTCTCTGAATGCAAACCCTGGAAGCTGTCTGACTGCACATGTGGTCTCTGTGACTCCCTGGAGACAGAGATGCTTAGAGAAAGTCAATAGTGAATGAAGGGCTATGGAAAGAAAACATCAAGCCTTTGAGAACTACCGGTTAGCAGGAAGGTAGATACTAGCCTGCACTCAACTGTGTCCACTCTTCACGAGGGCTCTCCAGATCCTTTGAGTAGTTATCCAGATTCCCTTGTAGAGCGCTCCTTGATCTCTGTCAGAGAGTGGATCTTCAGTGAACATTCCATTCCTCACACTCAGGCAAGCATGTTGTTCATTTCATGGAAAAGAGATTTTACATAACATTTCTAGCGTCTAGTCTTGGGGCCTCTTTCCTATGCTGTCTAGGTCACTGGCTTTAGAAATTTGCACATCACTCTCAGGTTACCCTGGCCATAGGCTCTGCCATTTCGTCTTTGAGCTTTGTGATCTCTTTGATTCAGTCTCCTATTTGATGATTCATGTAGGATTTTTCTGTAGGAAGTTTTATGCTCTACAGGAAGAAACATGGATGATGTGTTGCTTCAGTGCCTTTTCTAGAGCAGAAATTTGGTTAATTGTTGAACTAAAAGAAAAATCTAGAAGAACCTTGAAGAATCAACCCTTTACAGAACTAGACACCAAGTAACACACAAGTGTTACATACCAAGTTACACACTGTTGTTGTCTTCCAGGGGTTTCTTCCTGCTTCCAAGTTTAACATGGGAGGGAGCTATGTCCACGAGGGAGCTATAATTTGTATGTCTTGCTGCTGGGCAGCTCTGATTTGAATTTGGTCATTCCCGCTGGCTTGACTCACTGGTAATATGTGCATGACTGTCCCATCGGGCAGCTTACACTACTTCTCAGGAGGTCTTTAATTACAAAAATGTAAAGAAGGGCATTGATTCAGCAGACCAGATATCATCATATTACAGTTCCTTAAGTACACCATTAACACGTTCACACTGGCTTGACCCACTGGTGTGGTACATGCGTGACTGTCCCACCAGGTAGTTAGCTATTTAATATTAGATGATGGAACTTCATCAGTATTAGATGATTAGATCAATATTAGATGATGGAACTAATCAGAGCTGCCCAGCAGTGAGACACATAAATTACAGCTCCATTGTGAATGTGTTAAAATGGTATAAAAAATTATAATACAGCTAATTTGTGGTACAGCGGTTGTAAATGCATAATATACATACCAGCAATGGGGTATTTGTAAGATTTCCATGTTAAAATTTAGAGAATTAATTATTGGTAAACTATTTATAAGTATAAACAAACTTTTTAATTTAATGAAATAAATGTGTTAATTATAATTTTTAATTAGTATGAATAGTATTAATTGATATTTATATTCGGGCAATAATTATTCAAATTCAAGCAACTAGATTTGGCCCATTTATAGACTTTTTCTTAATTTTATTAGTAAAAAGACCAATAAAAGTGATTAGATATGTTTGTACCACCAGTGGTACAAGCTGCTCAGTGGGGCAGTCGTGCATGTACTACCAGTGGTTCAAGCCAGCAGGAACATGTTAAGTTCCAAAAAAACCATCTCAATTGAAATTGTAATTTCTTCACCCAATCTTTAATATAAAAGAAAAAAAAAAGAATAGCCTTGAGATTTTTCACATTTATTTTGGAAGCACTGTTAGGGGTTTTGGTTTTGATGTAGAGAGATAATATATTTAACTTTGTGGTGCTTTTAAAATAATTGTTTTATTTATACCTTGTTCAAGCACAGTTTATCAACTCTTGTCTGCTTCACAGGCTAGCTTTGTGGCTTCAGGAAACCGGACAGATATTTCCTTAGATGATCCTAACTTTTGGCAGAAGTGGGCTAAAATAGCTGAACTGGACACTGAAGCAAAGAGTGAAAAGGTACAGCATGTTTTTTTCCATTGACAACTTCATTACTGTCTCATGTGACCATAAATTTATACATAGCTCGAGTAATTATGCAATACTGAGTCTTGGTTCTTAACTGAGATACTGTTGTAACATGCCTAAAACATGCTGGGCACATAGACAGCACTTACAAATGTTAGCTGTCATAACTCTACAATGACCTGATGAGACATAGAGTCTGCCGGATATCTGGGAGGTTCCACAAAGGCAATTATTGCTGGGACTGGCCCAGCAGATCAAGTTTAGCCTCTTGTCTCATGCCATCATACCATCCCTGACATGTGGCTGTTTAATTCTCTTTCAATACTTCCTGTGAAAGCAGTCTCACCCCTGACAAAAGGAAAAGGAAAAAAACATGGCGAAGAAAAGATTGTTGGTTTTTTCCTCCTTTTTTTTCAGTGCTCAGGTTTTCTTTTTTCTTAACATGGGAAAGAGAACGGGGTTTTAATGAAACCAGAGTGTGCCTTTGGGTGAGGTAATTGACCTAACCAACAAGATTTGGCCCATTTATAGACTTTTTATTAATTTTATTAATTTTTATTAACCAACTATAAGGGAGAAAATGGGGTGGCAAAGCCTATACTGCAGGCAAGATGCAAGGTCACATTTGTAAACATAACTGGCACCAGTGCCCAGTCAACTGTGAGGCAGCCATAAAATGTTACTTTCCTTCCTCGGGTTCTGGCCCATCACCTCACTGTGGGATGAGTACACGTCTTTTCTACCTGTCTTAGGTGAGTGCTGAACTCTTGTGGGTCCACAAACCCGGGAGATAATCCCTACTTATATCTAGCTAAGTCAGCAGCCAGCATCCAGATATAACTATTTTTCTGTAAGACCTCCAGCATTTGCTTCATCCAACATCCTTTCTTCAAATAGAAATATTCTTTTTTCCTCTTATATAAGAAGATTCTGAATCTTTTTTAGTAATCTGCTTTAAGTGTTTTACAGTGTCATAATGAAGAAGCCACTCTATGTGCAGAACAGCAGGAAAGAGAGGAAAGGAAGAGCTCCTGCCCTGTAGGCAGCAAAAAGCAGTGGGAGCATTCCAAGGTGGGAGGCAAGGTCACTGAAGCAAGGATGACACTAGAAATTGTCTGGACTAAGAAAGAGTGTGCAGGGGTGTATCCTGGCCCTGGAAGATGTGGGGATGGGGTGAGGAAAAGGAAATGATGTGATTGGAGAAGGCAGTGGGTGTGGCCAGGGGAGCCACCAGAATGAGTGAGATTCCTCAGCTAAGGATTTTGTGTCTTGGTGAAAAACAAAAGGTTAGTAGATAGTACCAGAGTAGGCAGATAATGAAGCAGAAAGATATGTGTTTCTCTTTAGAAAGTTGCTGCACATAGGGAATTCTCTGACCTGTCCTATCTCCAGAGCATAGACTGCTTTGTATATGTGCCGCCGAAGCAAGCACAGAGAATAGACTGCTTTGTTCATGCTAGCAGAACAGCTGGGGCTCACCACTCTGGTCGTCCTTGGCAAGAGCAGGCTGCCACTTGGGGCGCTCAGGGACCTTGCCTGCCTGTGCCCCTGTTGGAAGGACAACAGATGGTGGCCGGCAGCCCTGGGGGCTGGGGAACATGCCAACTTGAGCATGTCCCAGAAAACTCTGTCTGCTTTTCCCGTAGTCACAGAGACATCAGGTGAGCTGCGAAAAGCCTTTCCTGCCAGGGGATGAGACAGGGCGGGATGGGGGGGTTTCTTTCTCAGATGTACCCTAAAGAACGGCACCTGGATACATTCGTACATTGTGATGGCAGTGAACAAAAGAGGGGCCTTCTCTGCAACACTCTTCTCAATTTCTAGGAAAGCTTAGTGATTGACCGGCCTCGTGTAAGAAAGCAGACCAAACACTACAACTCGTTTGAGGAGGACGAGCTTATGGAGTTTTCAGAGTTAGACAGTGACTCAGATGAAAGACCCACCAGATCCAGACGCCTCAATGACAAAGCCAGGCGCTACCTCCGAGCTGAGTGCTTCCGAGTAGAGAAGAACCTCCTCATCTTTGGGTAGGTGTTGGCTCTGCTTGATATGGTAGTGCTGTTGTTGTTTTCCTGATTTTCAGCCTGAGATTTGTTCATTGTGTCTCTCCAAATCCTGTGGAGTTATAGGGCTGATGAGATCAGCTGGAGCAAGAGAAAGGTGTACTTTCTTTCTGCCCAGAATCCCCCTGAGTCACTGTGTGCTTTGCAGTCATAGTGTACAGGTGCTGTGGTTTTCTCAAATTCGTGCCATGGCAAATCTCTCATGCTAATTTGCTGCCTGGTGCTGATTTCCTGGGTTTTTCCTCCCCAAGGGTATATAAGGCATCAGTGCAACAGATGTTATAGTCAAGGCATGGTATGTGCAGAGCTCTGGTGCTGTAGGGCTCAGCTTCTTTAAGCTCACCCTTGCTTTTGAATGCCACAGCTGGACTGTTTCAGTTCTACTTATTCCCTCCTTCCAATATTTTGATCCATTCTTTCTTAACAACCTAGCAGGCGTATGAAGTTCTCATTTGTCCAGTGTTCAGATGATCTTAGTGATAGTAGTGTGCTGCAGTGATGTAGTCTTCAAATGCCTTTAAGAAAAAAAGCCCACAAGGTGATTAACAGACCCAAAAGAGGATGAGACACACTTTTGACTCTTGTTTATCCTGCTGTGTGGAAGATTAATGCATGGCCCTTCCTTCTTCCAATGGCCTTTTGTATTTCCATCATCAGCTGGGGCCGGTGGAAGGACATCCTCACTCATGGGCGATTCAAATGGCACCTGAATGAAAAGGACATGGAGATGATTTGCCGGGCCCTGCTGGTGTACTGTGTCAAACATTATAAGGGGGATGAGAAGATCAAGAGTTTCATTTGGGAGCTAATCACACCTACCAAAGATGGACAGGCCCAGACCCTCCAGAACCACTCAGGTGAGAGGTGGAAGAGCTCCACAGTGCTGTGCTTTGGGTAACTTCTCCTTCTGGATGTGTTTTGGAATGGTAGCTGTGTGAAAGGATGGTGATACTTTCACTTCTCTCTTGGGATCATCCGTTGTTGCCTGTGTTATTTTGTTTAAGAACACTTGGGCTTCTTGCAGTTTACCACATGCAGTCCTGCCCACTAGCCTGAAGGTCACAGGGCTCCTCCCCTGAAGCAGTGACTCACACCTGAGCTGTGATTCACCTTTTGCATTTCACCATTCTGTTTCTGTTCACCACTGTCTTGCCTGTACTTGTGCTGTAGTTCTTCCTTGTACCTGACCAAAGCTCTCCTTCAAGTTTCAGGTCTAATCTTCCTGCCTCCTGTAAGGGAAATCATAACAGTCTTAAAAGCACAGGCTATATTACACTGTTCTTGGTTCTCACAGGATACTCAGTAAATCTTACCAACTCTTACCTCTAACAAGTGTCCTGGAGTTGACTAAGTAGGAGACCAGATACATCACCTCACTCTCTGTGGACTGAGGAGTGGGGCTGTCATCCAGGGCCCACTAAGCATATCTTGGCTGCCTCTTTGCAACTCTAGACCAGCTCTGATTTAATACCCATGTTGAAGCTCCTCTGGACACATCCATATGCCCTGCACTTTCTGTTTCAGGGTTGTCTGCCCCAGTCCCCAGAGGGAGGAAAGGGAAGAAGATGAAGAACCAGCTACTGCTCCCAGAACTAAAAAATGCAGACTGGCTTACCACCTGCAACCCCGAGGTGGTCTTGCATGATGATGGCTATAAGAAACACCTCAAGCAGCACTGTAACAAGTGAGTGTGCCCCTCTCATTCCCAGGCGACAGCCTTGCTCAGGCCATCTAGCCCTGGGAACTCGACAGAGAGTACTTGTCCTATAGTACTTACTATGCAAGGTCTGGAAAGACAGGCTAGGGAATTTGTGGCCTAAGCTGGCTCAGAATTCATTTCACATTATAGGTTCCCTAACTCCTTTAACAGTATCTCTTGTCTCCCACAATGTATTGTGTACCCCTGATGATTTTTCTCATCTGAATCTCAAGAGCCACTCAGGATACCATCTGCCTCTGAGGTCATATAAGCAAGGGCAGAACACTGTCCTTAGTGGCCACTATTCTCAGCACCCTCTCAACATGCCAGTTTGCTTCTTTTATTACTTTTCTGTTGCCATCATAGCCTCCAGTTACTTCATAGGCATGCCTTTGAGATAGTATTCTTTATATTCATAGGCTAACAGCTAAGGTAGGGTAGGGGGCAGCAACAAACAGAGATAAAAAATAAAACTGTGTTCTTGTATAGTTTATTCTTAGAGAGTTGGGACACTCAGCCACAAAACAGTGATACTTTTTCATGTGGCTATTTGCATCACTCTACAGTATGTTTGACCCTTGGAAATCAGATGGGAGCTGGGATTATGTAGGCCATACAAGAGTGACCTTCCCAGCATTCCGAGTATGCAGCAAGAAAGCTGCTGCTTACACACCTCTAGTTATCAGGAGCTTATACCTTATGGTTTAAGATGTTTTTGCTTGATTTTTTTTCCCTACTTCCCTGTAACGTCAACCTACTGATTCTATAGTTGTCAGGTTGTAAGACTTTTTGGTTCTGTTCTTTACAGATGAAGTCTAATCCTTTTCTCTTGATCACCCCATTTTAAGAGAGGTGCTCAGCCCAATACTATAATGAGAGCTACTCTGCACAAAAGCTACTTACACATAAATATGGCAAATAAATATATGAAAAAATGTTCAACATCATTGGTCATTCGAGAGATGCAGATCAAAACAACACTAAGATATCATCTCACTCCAGAAAGAATAGCTATTATCAAGAAATCAACCAATAACAAGTGCTGGCGGGGCTGTGGGGAAAAAGGAACCCTCCTACACTGTTGGTGGGAATGCAGACTGGTCCAACCAC
>PVJO010010737.1:0-63054 GCA_004026905.1 Hystrix cristata | reverse complement strand
ATTGAGGATGGCAAGAGGGAATTTGAAGAGCTTTTGAAATAATGATAATGTTCTCTTCCTTAACCGAGTGCTAGCTATGAGTGCACGTGTACTTTGTGAAAACTCAACAGATTGTATATTGGAAAAAATTTTTCATTTTGTTATAATGTACAGAAAATTCACATATCATGTATACAGTTTGATTAATTATCACAAATGGAACAGAGCTATGTTATCAGCAACTGAATGAAGAAATGGAACCTCACTTCTTTTATGCCTTTCCAGTTACTAAATTCTACCCTGCTCCAAAATACCTAGGTGAATTGTGATCTCTTTTGTACACTTATATCATATAACATGTTCTCTTTTGTATCTGACTTCTTTTACTCATCATTATGTTTGAGATTCATCTTTGTTGTTACATAGGGCATATTACTCATTGTCAATACAGAATAGCATTCCACGATGGAAATGTAACACAACTCACTCATCTTTCAAGGTTTGATGAACAGTTTTTTGTCATAATGAAGAAAGCTGCTATGAGCATACCACGCATGTCTTCCAGTGAACATACATCAGCATACCTGTTAAGTATATCCCTAGCATTGGAATTGTTGTGTCATTAGACATACGTTTGTTCAGATTAAGGAGACCCTGCCCAGTGCTTTTCCAAAATGGTGCATCAGTTTATACTCCAGGAGTGTACTTGATGCCTCTCCTTGCCAACAGCGAGCATTGTCTATGGAGATCTAGCCCCAGAACGAGGCATGTAAGCCGTACAGGTTGAACATGTGTACTTTCCGGTATATAACTTACACATTGATGAAGAGTTTGATGAAAAACCTTATAGAGCTTCACGCTTACTGTTAAATTTTATCCCTCTTTTGCTTCCTTTTCCTCTAATAGCAGCTCGCAACATTCCTTGTCTTCTAGGATCAGATTGCCGGAATTTTGGGGGTTCATCTCCGTTCTCTCTCTCTTTACGTCGAATGAGGCAGAGCACAGAGGTAGATCAGGCAAGACACTGAATGATTTGCCAAGCAGTTTAGACATTTGTGATTCCAGAATGAGGACAACTCCTAATGGTTTAAAAAAGAGAGAGATTTGACTGTGCTGGTGTTTCAGAAAGATCAACATCATAATACAGAAAAAAAAAAGGTTACAATGATGAGGCTGTTTTCAGGGAGACCAATGAGGAGACAATTCAATATTCCGGGTGATACATTTTGAAGATCTTAGCAAAAATGTTAGCAATGAATACACAAGGGCAAGGGGACACGTGGAACTAAAATGCTCGTGTTGAAAGGTGCTAGTGACTGGGAAGATGGTAGTGGGGAAAGATGGTACTGTGACACACTGGAATGTTGCTGCCATAGGTTATTAAGTGTGCAGGGTGCCACGTGCGTGCAGGATGACATCTAGAGGCTGATGAGGGCAGCAAGGAAGAAAAGATGCTGCCTGGAGTTTTGGCTATGGTGGGGTAGAGATACGAGTAAAATATTCAGGAGGAGAAGTCCTGTAGGAAATTAAAGTTTTGTAGACTTAGGAAGGTGATATGGACTAATTGCAGATAGGCAGATATCCCTGGGACGTCCCCAGAAATGACGGATGCAAGCAAGGTCCCTTAGAAAGGATGGGAGAAAGAGAGAGAGAGGCGAGAAAGTGAGAGAGAGAGAGAGACAGAGAGAGAGAGAGAGAGACGGATTTCAAGATGGAGCCTTGAGAAGCACAACATTGAACTGGTAGGCCAAGGACCTGGAGTCCCTGAAAAAGACTAAAGCAAAAAGCCACGTAGCCTTGACAACAAAGATGTAAACAGTACAGAAGAGCACAAAGAAATCCAAATCTTGAGACTTTCAGTTCTTCTCTTGATCATTATGGAAGTGGAACTTCTCCGAATGGCTAAGAGACATGGAAGTTGGCTTCCCCTCAGAATCCCCCTAGTTGTTCCTCTTGGAGACCAGTTTGAAAATGACTATATTCCCGACCAACTACCAATAATGTATTTGCATTTTAACAAGTGTTTCCTAACAACTGTTTCATATCCCTCTTGGCCCCCCAGATTTTAACCACTTGATGAGACATGAATGGTTGTAGGGAGGTAGTTTGTGAAAAAGGAAACTTCAAAGTATGTTAAATTCTGTACAGACACAAAACACATCCTGCTATATAATGGGAAATACGGATGCTTGACGTAGGTTGGCCTTTTGTGAAATGAATAATTTTGGGGCAAATCAGTGGAATTGCTGTACCACCATGTCTGACCTGCAGGGTGAAGACAACTTGCTTTCAGAAACAATCTTACCTAAAAGCTCTGTGTAGAAATTGCAGTTAGCTTTGTGTAAAGCTAGATATTTAGGGAGAGGGTCTTGGTGTCCTCTTCTGTCTTATTCTCCTACCGGGCCCCTGAAGACTTCCTCAGAGCACAGGGTGAAGCTCACGGAACTAGCGGATCTGTGATCATCGACAGGCCAACATTTATCGCTGCTTTGCGGATGGATGCTTGATCTGCCTCTGTAGGGTCTACCCATGTTAGATTAGGATACAATGAGACAGCAACTAGTAAACTAGTGGATTTTGCTTTATGATGGACCAGTGAAAATTGATGATCTCTCCTCACCACAAACACTGGGACGGTTTTATTGCCAAAATGGTCAGACAGGGTATGAGACCAACTGAGGCTTTAATTGTCCTACTTGCAACTCATTGGGAGAAGGAGTGTATCGATCCCACCCAGTATTTGAGGCTCTGTTGGGGTGGAAAGTGAATAGCACCTTCATTTTGGTCTTTCTAAGACTCTGAATTCCTATGCTGTGTTGCAGTGGGTTGTACACAATGATGCAGAACGAAAGTTTTTGTTAATACAAGACATTTTCTAAGCACATCTGAAGAAGATAAGATAGGTGAATGTTTGGCATTTTAATCAAATGATATGTCAGATTTTGTTCTTTAAGCAATCCATCAAATGAAAGAAAAAAGCAAGCCAAAAAAAAAAGTCAGCTTTGGGTAGATCTAAAATAATAAAACGACAATAAAGATCGAGAACTATGCAAACAATGGCAGAACACAGCTAGACAATGCCGTAGCCTGGAGCTGCCCATTACAAGTCTATAGTGAAGGGCATATTATCATACAGAAGGGAGAAACATCATTATGTACTATTATGTTCCTGGATTCAGGAGACAATAGTATTTCCCAATCAGAAGTGGGGTTTTGGTTATTTTAGAAGTATGTTGCTCCATTTAAAGACAGTTAGATGTATTATATTAATCTTATTTTGCAAATGGTTTCTCTTTGAATTCCTTTCTTTCCTAAGAACATAATCTCTATCATTCCAATCGCTTATAACTTCTTTTATGGCTTTGCATAATCTGTAGCCTGGTGAATGCTCCGAATGCCCTTAGCATTATTAGTTGTATTTCATGTAAATGTCTTCTAGAATTGTTAATTCAGTCCACTCGCCTAACAGTTTTCCTTTTTTTGTGTGTGTTAACTGAGAAGAATGGAGAAGGTTTAGGCAGTCTTCAAAGGTAATATCAAATGATGAGCGAGAATAATTGCATAATTTTTCAAACAAAAAACACCTGCTCCCGTAACAAAGCCAAACGGAACCCAACTTTTCATTAGTGAGGGAAGAGATAACAATACTTGATTTAGATGATCTAAACAGACTAAAATTTGCCTAACTTTCAATTTACTTTTCCTGCTAAATTATGAAGAGATAATTGATTCTACATATTTGAAAGTACCTTTCTAAGGACATCCAATACAGGTGAGTAAATATTTGTCAAACTGAAGAAGCAGGAAAATACTTATAAAAGATATATTCTGTGGTTCGTACACAGACTTCCTACAACTGTATGAAACCAGCTACTCTTAGACCGTATGAACTATGACACAGTTTTCAAAATCTGCCAACAAATATTTCTAGTTCTCCATTATAAGAGTAGTTAGGATGAGTACATTAATTAGACATGTATTATTAATGCTGGTCTCTTACTGCTGAAATGTATGACAGTCCATAATTTCGTGTCCATCTTCTCAGCATCACAAAATGTTTCTGTTAAATTTCACCAGATATTTTGAAAGGCTCCTTCCTTATTGCTCAACTGTACAGAGTTACTGTTCTCTGATACAATCTTAGAAATGTCCAAATATTTGGAATTTGTAACCCTTTACCACATAGCTCTATGACCTATGATTTGTTAGCTTCCTCTCCCAAGCACTGGTTTCCTGTCATGGGAGCAAGCAGACTGTGTATCAGTGGGGCTTCGCCTAAGCATGGCTCAAAGGAAGCTAAAGTTTGGTGTTAAGCTGAGGACGAAATCTCTAGTGAGATCTATCCATTCTTATGCATGTGTGCCAATGTCCTGTCCCCACAGAAAGACTTCCTGTTGAAACCTGTGAACCCCGGAAAACCATTCTTGCATCTGAGCTACATGAGGTTATTTCAAGGTCACAAATTCCCTGCTGCAGGCAGAGAACAGAAGCTATTTTTCTACCCAAAGGCTGATCAGCCTCTTTTGTACTGCTAGTTCCAGGCAGTCAGGATTGTAGCTGACACCAGAGGGAGAGTACAGATCAAAGGCGGCTGTGGGTGGCAGGAATCCCATCTCTGCTTTTGGCTTACCCGATCATCGCAGGGCCTTTCTCAATGTCACGAATCATTCACACTCTGCAGCTTTCTAATTGATTGTGACATGCCAAGCAGATTTATCAGCACCCAGCATGTTTAATGCTTTGGAAATTACTCCTGCTATTTAACCTTTAGACATGACTCTCAGGTCACTCAAGAGTTTGTTTGAGTCAAAAGTAGTTTTAGAATACAACGCACATATTTAGCAGTCATAAGGCAATGAGTTGCAATGAAGCTTAGGTGGTGACCCCCCCCCCCAAGTCGGGAAGCTTTGGGGTGTTTACAAAGCAGTTTTTCACTGTCTTGATGATTGAAGGCGTTTTATGGAAAGCATCCAGCAAACATGTTGAGCAACACAGCTAACTATCATTTCTTGACACCCACGTGAGTTAAAAACATCAACAACAACAAAAAACCAAAAACCAACATTTACAATGGTCTGAAGATATATAATTTTACATTTAAAGCAGATTTTTCTCATGATTTTAGTATAGATTGAATTTTTCCAGAATTGTAACTCTTCCATAACTTGGGAGTAGACCAGACATGTTTTGCTCATCAATTTATAAAGAATTTCTTGCCATTTTGAGAAATCGCCTCTGCGACTTGCCACTCCTTGGAGGTCAAGGTACCAATAAAAAGTAGCGGAGCGAACCTGAGTTTGTAATTGCTGTTGGTGATGACTCTGTTGTGATCACTGTACAGAGTCAGGTGACACTCTGTCGCTTGCCTTACAATGAGGTCACTGCAAGTTGAAAATATCCTAAGTAGAAAATGCATTTTCATGCATTTAAGCTACAGCACCTCACAGCTAGTTTAATCTACCTTAAACGTACTCAGATCGCTCACATCTGTCTACCAGTGGGTAAAATTAGCCAGCAAAAAAACCCATGAGACAGGCAAAGACCACATTGCCTATCTTGTGCACACACAGAGTGAGCTTTTTTGTAGACATCAGAGAGAAGCAGGGCTTTCCATTCTTGATGTGTGGCTGACTTGGTGTAGTGACTCACTGCTGCTACCCAGTCTGGAAGAAATTGTCCGGCCTGTCACTCGCCCAGGAAAAGGATCCTGATTAAAATTCAAAGTGCAGTGTGTACTAAATGAGCATCACCTTTTCCCCACAGTAAAGTCAGACCATAGTAAGGTGGAAACTATCTGCTCACATCTTGGTTTGGCCCAGGGAGACCAATTTTGCATTTCTGACCACCAGAAGCATAAGACTATTGCCTTTTAAGAGGCCAAGTTTGTGTTGTTTCAGTAGAAGCAAAAAGTGGATAGACTGAAGCATTATCAGAATTTCTTAGCTTTTAAAGGTTTTAGAACTCCTTTCTGTTTTTCTTCTTTATTTCCTTCTTATACAAGCAAGAAATGCTTATAGAAAAATTGCAAGATATAAAAAAATCAAGTACGGACACGAGACAAAATGTGTTTGAAATCTCAACATCCAGGGAAGACAAGAGGAATTCTTTGCTGATACATAAATAAAATATGCACACACACCTATACATGCATGTTCACACAAATGCATACCTATGTACTTTCATATTTATACAATACATGCATGAACACACACAAATATGTACACTGAAAAATGTATAAGCATGCAACCCATATCAAACTTAGGATTCTGGTCCCTGAATTAATTGCTAACAGCTTTGGGTGTTTCAAAAAATCCTATGCTGCTTCATATTTTAGAGATTTGCAACCCTTGGGGATATTTATAAGAATGAGCCATAAATGCTAAAGGCATTTTCCAAAGTGTTTTGAGCAAGGATAACATTGATTTAATACATGAATGGTACCCTGATGATATCTTACAGAAGGAAGAAGCATTTATTTACATTATGGCAGATAACTTCTATTACTTTGTAGTCACACTTGATGGAATCATTTTTTGTTTATTTTTACTTCCAAATTCCATTCTCTGCAGTAACTTGCAGTTGTGAAAACTCCATCAGCTTTAACAAGGTGTTAGACACTCCTTTGGCGATTACATAAGACATTGATTATCTTAAAATGTACACATCTGTTTTGTCCACACATAATTCGGGATAGAGCTGGCCTCCACGACAAGAATTGTGAATCTGTTTTTCCTTGTTGAGAAACATGGACACAAACAAACAAACAAACAAACAAACAAACACATCCTACTGGGTCAGGGTTACCTGCTAATGTCTCTGGATGGCCGTGGGATCATTTCTCATCTTGTCTTTCATGATCGGGGAGCGGAACATTGAAGGCTCTTCTCAACACGGCTTAGCAGAAAGATTCAGGTTCAAGTTCTGTATGATTTGGGGCTTTCTTTGTCACGTTCTATTCTGTTTGAAAGGAATACTTTAAAGATAAAAGGCTCCATTTAATTCGATCTTGCTGGATTTCATGTGGTCAACGTGCAGTGAGTAATCTGAATTATATAGATGGCTGTGAAATCGCTCCTGACCTTCAAGGGCAGCCTGATGGGGAATGTGACTCCCAAACCACCGCCAGAGAAGGCAGATTTCCCATGACAGGAACAAACACTGAGTGGGTTTGAGAGCGTCTCACACATTTAGAAGCACTCGGTGAACGGCTGGGTTAGGTAGTTATGAATGCTGATAGGATTTGTCAGCGTGGGGTGGAACATTGTCACATTTGGGACATATGCAGAAAGAATCTGGTTTCCCAGGGGACGGGTCAAATAAAAGGGGTATCATGTAGCTGTTTGAGGTCATAATGTGGAGGTCTTTGGAAATCAGCATTTGGAAAATGCCTGTCTCCCTCTTTTCCACTTTGGAATGTTTGTGTTTTGCAAAGAAACTATATATATATAGTTTGGTGCTGGGGATTGAACTCAGGGCCTTGTGCTTGCAAGTCAAGGGAACTATATTTTGTTTTTATACTTCACAAAGGAACTGTGTTTGTGTCTAAACCATTAGTCTGGAAAATTATTTTCACAGACTTCCTTACTAATGAATCCACAACCTCTTTGTGCTTCGATTTTTCTGTATCTGGATATAATAATTTCATTTTAATTACGTTTTAGCTTTATTTTCCGATACTTTAATTCCTTCATACGTTTCCAATTAGATTGTTTAATAACACAAATGCTAGCTTGCACACAGACCATGTAAACAAGAGAACACTGTACAAATATTCAGAAATTTCTCTTATACTATTTACTAAAGAATGTAAAACGGGGAATTTATAAAGAAAATCTCTCCCCAGCTTTTGAACTACCCTGGACAGACTGCTACTAACTCTGCATCCTATGTCCTAATATACCAGAAACAAAAAGGCAAGGAAGGCTGTGTATTAGTTCTTGTGATGTCTTTCTAATATAAATAATAAAATTAACCTCTGTATCTTGGTTTATCAACTCCAGGCAAACATCTATTCACTCTCAATCCTAGAGAAACTTCCCACCTCATGAGGGAGGAGTAAAGGTGGGATAAAACTGAGTTAATGGTAAATATTAAAGGACTAATTTGTGGGTGAGGGGTTGAGGATATATAAGTCTGGGGGATGAAGAGAAAGGCAGTGAGGAAAGAAAAGTTATTAACCAATAGGATGTGATGTTGTACCACACTACCATTTCATCATCAACCATAAAGAGCACAGTAGATCTTTCAGTACGGATGATCTCCAATTTAAATTTCCACTTATGATTTTTTCAACTTTCTGATGGTGTGAAATGGTATTATTCAGTAGGCACAATGTTTGAATTTTGAATGTTGGTCTTTTCCTAGGCTAGTGATACATCATATATATTGTGCCATAATGCTAGGTGAAGGTAAGTGTAAGTCAGGCAGGCTGAGAATTGTGTTCAGTGACTAGACATCATAGATGCATTTTTTACTGATGATATTTTCAATTTACAATGGATTTATTGGGGTAGGCCCTGCCTGTATGTGCATTCCCACAGCATTCAGGGTTTATCTGAAAGATCTGCAGGCATGAACTCTCCATTGGAGTGATCTGTGGGGTGGAGAAGGAGAGGAAATTTATGTTATATGGCCCCGAGAAATTTATGTGGACTGTGTTAGTCAGCTTTCCATCACTGTGACATAATGCTGGGGAAAATCAGCTTATAAGGAAGAAAGGTTTATTTTGGCCCTCTTTGGAAGTTTCTCTCCATAGCTGGTTGGTTTAGGTGCTTACATGTCTCTGGTGGGTAATGATTCTGAGGCATCATGTGTGCTAAGCACTCACTCTGCCATGGACCTACACTCCTCAGCCAGGTTTGTTTATTTTTAAATATAGAAGCCAGTACTAGGAGAACTCAAACATGTTTTTACTACCTAAAATAAATTTTTGCTTGCTATTTTTTTCTCCTTTCAGTAAGAGTAAAGATAGACGATCATTGTATTAGCTACTTTCCCATCACCAGGACAAAATGCCTGACACTTGCAACTTAAAGGTGGACAAGTTTATTTTGGCTCATGGTTCCAGTGAGTTAAGTCCATAGTCTTTTGGCTTCGGGGCAGACACGTCATGGTGGAAGAAAGCTGCTCATGGCATGGTAGCCAGGAGAGAGAGTGAGAGAGATTGATTACTGGGGATGCAGTACCACATGACCACTTAACTTTTCTCTAGACTCCACTCACTCGTCACAGTTCTTAAAATTATGCTTTTTACAACTTCCTAAGGGTTGTCAGGAAGCAAAGGCTATAAGAAGAGGTGGGATCCCAATGTCTCCTTCAAGTATATTCCCCCAGGGACTTAATTTCTTTCCAGTAGGCCCTGCTTCCTCAATGTTCCACCACTTCCTACTGGCACCAATCTGGGCACCAACTCTTTCTTCTTTCTAAGAATCTTTTTAGCCTACGTCAAAAGTAACTATGAGTAACTATGCTGAAGATAACTGTAGGGATAGTTAGGGAGGAATAGGAAGTATAGAGCATGACCTGGATGGCTAGCATAATAGAAATAACCACATCCTTACTCATGATGTACTGGAAGGGGCTGCCTCTGGAGGACCTTTGCATGCTTTTTGCCTGTAAACCTTGGGTCACCCCAGAAACGAAGGCTAAGACCCTGACTGTACCAGTCAGAGAAATAGTTATTTTTAGAAAATCAGCTTAACCCTATAAATATAGAGAAGGCAAAGACATCAGGTTGAGACCCTCACCTTGAGCTCCTCCCTGCTTTTGCTTTCTGTGTGGCAGCACCCCCCGCCCCCACAATATTATCAGTAAAACTTCTGTTTTACTTCACTTTCCTTATCTGAGTTTCTCATTCCGCGCCAGACTTTCAGTTCTGAATCAACTTCACTTCAGCCTTGCGTTCCTGCCAGGGTGAGATGAACCAGGAAAGTGGAGGATCTCTTCATGGGGGACCCGGGCCCCCAGACCACCGCCTGACACAACATCATGATCCACTATTTTTATTCTCTTATTAGTTTGTCATAAAATTTTGGATTTTTTTCCATAAAGAAAGACATAAAAATGTGGGTCTTTGAAAGG
Organism: Hystrix cristata; assembly: GCA_004026905.1. Taxonomy (NCBI): domain Eukaryota; kingdom Metazoa; phylum Chordata; class Mammalia; order Rodentia; family Hystricidae; genus Hystrix; species Hystrix cristata. Next base: position 52,995 of record PVJO010010737.1, on the reverse strand, counting down.
CATTCAAAATCCAAACTATAACAGGGACTATTACATTACCGTTTTCAGGAGCCTGCAGATTAAAACACAGGGTCTATCTCTGAAACTACAGCAGTACCTCAGTCGGCGAATTCGATTCGTCCCTTGATTCTGGTGAAGATGACCGCCATCGTGTTCACCCAGTGCAGAGTTCGTGAACGGAAGCAAAATTTTACCAAATGCTTTTGTTCCAGAACGGAATTGTTCTCCAACAGAAGTGTTCATGAACTGAGGTATTACAGTTTAAATTTAGTAATATTAACTCCCGATAGGATTTACCCCAGTCCACCAACTTACCCAGGCTAATTCTCGCCTAGTCAAATTTAGCCTCCTCCTGGGGTACCTGCCTATTGTTTCTGCAAACTGCCTTTATTCTTGAATCCTGATTTTTGGCTGACTTGTCTCCGCAGTTTCCAGGAGCGTCTTCATTCTTTAGCTACTTAAGCATTTAATACCTTCTCATTTCTCTGCCAAACTTTGTTCTCAGAGTCATGTGACATCTATCACTTAATCGTGTGCTAATTATTTCTCACGCATGAGTTTTAGCACCTCAGCTAGAACCTGTGTAGCTGAAGGTCAGATCCTGTGTCTGTTGCAAGAGAGGGAGACACAGCTGGCCACAGGCTCGTAGTGAGACACCCGTTGTGGGGCAGTTGATCTGCGTGCATCTGTACACTGCACAGTGTATGGTTTCTTAATTAGACTCAAGCCATTTTTTGTCACAGCAAGCAATATGGCAACACCTTTTGTAAGTCCAAGCTTCCTGAAGCGAGCAGCTTTTGACTTGAACCACAATTACCTCATTTTTAAGCCATCTTAAACATAGGACTCAGGAGCAGTAAGAATCTGGATAACATTTAATAAGAAAAAATGCCCCAGGAAATGGGGTTATGCAAATGCATCAAGCTGATTTATGCTTTTCATAATTTGCTGACAAAGAGTTATAACAATAAACTTAGGGATGTTTTTAGGAAAGCAACCTTGTAAATGAGCACTAATTTTCCTTCAGCAAAAGGAGCACACTCAAACACTTATATGGCAGGTATTGTTTGGTTTTTAATGTGTGCCAGTTGGTATATTTATATAATTTTGTGAAATCCTGTATCTTTGTATTCAGCGCTTCTCATGTGGTTCTGTTTCTGAAAATACAGTTGTAGAGGAGTGGTCCTAATGACCACCTTGTTTGACTTTTTTGGAAGTGTGTCATAGTTTTAGATTCAACTCACTTCATCAGTGTCATAGCAGTGGCCAAGATCGATAAGAATTTACAAAAGGGGGTTTGGGGAATTAGCTCAGTGGTTACAGTGCTTGCCTAGCAAGCACAAGGCCCTGAGTTCGATCCTTGCCACAAAAGAGAAAAAAAAAAAGAATTTGCAAAAGGGAAGACGTTGGGAGGCTAGTGTAGAAGTACAGTTATTAAAATCTTCTAGCTATTTCTGGAACAAATAAGTTCTATTCCTTTTCACGATGGTGAGCTGAAGTCTGGAGTTTTATACACCTTTCCCACGAGAGTAAAGTTAGTGACCAAATTATACAAAAGTTCAGCTGCACCAATTGCTATTTTAAAATCCTTTAAAACCCTCTTCTCCTCCTCCACCTTCTTCTTTCCTGGTCCTTCTCCTTCTCCTTTACCTCCTCCTCTTCCTCCTGTTCCTCCTCCTTCTCTTTCTATGTTGTCTGGCGGCTAAGCTCAGGTTTATTTCTAATATATGTTTTAATTTGTAGAATAAAATCAATAATCACTTATTTTGGTCCCATTTTAAGGTGTGATGTATGTTTACTTGATATGTAATATGTCAATTTTAAGAAGTGTATTTTGAACATTTCCGTCTGTTTCAGGTAGTAATATACAACGCTGGCCTCAAACAAACACTTATTTACCACATGGCTAGTTGGACAGGCCTGGAGAGAGGAGAGATGTTGAAACCAAACTCTGTGGGCTCCCCTTTGGTGAGCACAAAGCCATAGCACAACCAGAAGAAAAAACAGTGAAGAAAGGTATATTACTTGCAGCAAGTCAGGAGCTACAGCAGACAATTCTCAAAGTAGTGTCTCTCCCTGAACAAAGAGAGCAAGGTTCTTTTATTGGGGAAACTCATACATATTCATACAGGCAACACATCATCCAATGAGAGGCCAGCACATTCCTGAGCATGCTCAGTTCAGAGTTGCGCACCACATGTTAGAAAAGAAAAAGTAGCAGGATCGCCGCCTCTGGATGGATGCAGAATCAAGTATAGTGAGCAGAGTTTACTGTAGGTCACCCCAAAAATGAGTTGGAGTGACGGTGATTTGGGCAGTTCCTTGTAAGTTTCTCTGGAGGGTCAACAACTTTGAAGGAATATTAACAGGCATTTGAAGGGGCAGCTTCTCCAGTGTCCTTCATCCTCACCACCACAAGCTAAGTCATTGTCCCTAAAAGTACTGCCTAGTGTCTGTTAGGCTTCCCTCCCACCAGCCTTCGTATCGAGTGGTCACATACTTTTGAAGGAATCTTTAACCTTGTTGATTCTTGTTGTGGGATTAATGGGAGGTAAATACTTTAGAAAAACATTATTCATTTTAATCAAGGGGTCATTCCTCGTGGGGATAACTCACAAATACCATCATCTATTAACACACATTTTCCTCTTGTGCATAGCCTGATGTTAGATTATATCTCTCACTGCACTCAGGGAAAGTCTCTTTCTCTGATCAGTCTCCCTTTCACCTCAGGCTGGCCAAGGTCAAGGCACAGAGATGGCCTTCTAAGGGGAATGGAGACGTAAAAGGACGAGGCACAGTGCTTCCCACTTGTGTGGGAGAGTGGTTGAGTGGAGGGGGGTGGGGTGGGCAGGATGGCAGAAAGCTGAATCCCACTGTTCCTGAAAGGGCTTCATTTCCTCTACCCCGGCCCAGCAACCCCGCTGAGAGTCTATACCACAGAGCAGTGATTTGTGTTCTCAGGCACCCCTTTCTTGGCCTGGTTCCCCTGGATATTTAGCTTCTCCAATTATCCTAAAGGACGTGTCTGGAGTTATACGTCAGATCTGAAAACCATTCTTGCTGTAAGCCAGAGGCCGAAAGTCTCGGTTCCCTGGGAAATTAAAAGCTAAAGCAATTATTTGGTACACAGAAAGGTTAATTATTTAACCTTCTTGAAGAAGCCATGAGCCATTCTGTCTCTCATTTAGGAAGGACAGTGGAGCGATGGCAGATACTGCAATGACAAACTCACTAAGGGAGGAATATGGATAAAGTTACAAACCCAGCCAGGTACAACTGCAAATTTTATAATGGAATAATCAAATGCAGCAATTAAGTCCTGTTCCAAATCTGTCTGGGGTACGTTTTCTGCTCTTCTGTGCTCTTCAGACATTCGATTCATTGTTCTTCAGATTAGCTGTTTGAGGATGGATGGTAAACATAGAATGGAGAAGCTCAGAGTCCTCGATGACTCAGTAAAAATCTCAGAAATGCGCATGTTCTAACAGGTGGGTCTGCCCTTGAAGGCGTGGAGAGTAGAAATCATAAATCCTACAAGTTTTCAGCTCAGGGACAGGTCAGATATTTTGCTGAGTTCTCGCAGAAAAACCCCGTCCAGGTGCAGTTTGTCCTAAGTTGGTGCTCTGTAGATATTTCCAACATCACTTTAGTCACGGACTTCAAACTTAGCTTGCAGATGAAATGACTCTATGCTGATACTCAGGTTTCTCTTCCAAGCATATAAATCTTTCCTCTTTTACTAAAATAGATGTATGATGCCTGCAGAAAAGTAAGCTGTTTAAAACTCTCTTGTCTACCTTTTTTCCCTTTGTGACTCTCTACTTTAGACAATGGCACTGAAGCTTAAAATGCACCCCTCCTTTTGTGAACTGTGGGTGGTAACTTTTTTGGTTCCATAGCTTCTACTTTTGTGGTTGACCAAGATCTAAGTTAAAGGTAAGATGTTTAAGGCCAGGTAGAGTTTCCCACCTCTTTAAATCCCTTACCACGCAGGGGAGAGCTGTAAAGATTGTTTGTTCTTAACTTGCTCTTTATATTTGATGGCCCCATGCCATGTTCCTTGTGGGGTGGGTGAGTAGACAACTGTCACACTCTACATGTATGTCTACATTTATGTCACACTCTACGCTTATGACTCTACTCTTATGTCATACACTTACGGCTCAAAGGGGTCCCATTCTTTGCAGCGCTCTCTTTGTGTTTCTGTCTCAATTCTGTCCTTGACCTCGTCTCACCCTGTAATTTCCATTTCGCCCTGTGTGGTGTGCCACAGAAACAAAGAGGAGAGCCAGGAAGAGGCAATTCCAAGCCCAGAGTGTATATTTAAAAGAAGCTCACTGGAGCTCCAAGAAGCTTCCATAGAAGTCTAGATGAACTTGATGGATTCATACAGGCGTAAATTTTGGGCTTAGGCCGTGTGTCTTCACACTCGCGAGGTTTGCTTTCACACATGCTCACCACCTGGGCACTGGTTCAAAATACCCATGCTCAGTCCCGTCCCAGACTCCCTGAGTCAGCCTCTCGGGGGACAACCAGAGAATCTGCATCGCTATGGCGTGTGCAGGGGAATTTGGCACACACAGCTGCGTGAGGAGCAGTGCCCTGTGCCTTGCTTTGTAAACCTGGGAAGACTTCTGCCCAAGGATGATGGCGCCCGTCCCCTGGGCACACTCAGCTCCTCGCGTGGGGAGCACGCTGCTGCCTGCTTAAGGGATTCCTTTCTAGTTCTCCTGCGTTCGGGTGATGCTCTGCGGAGTGCAGTTCTCTGGAAATTGCAGAATGACTCAAATAAAACAGAAACTTAGCTGAGAGTCTGTATTGTGTCCATTCAAATTATCTTTCCAAAATACCAAAATTACATTGCTTGGACTTTGCCGAACTGCACGATCAGCCATTCCAGGGGGAAAGAGGGAAGCATCTCTCTGTTCTCGAAGGAAAAGAGGATGGAAAGTAGGAAGAGTCTGACAGCAACCTGCGGGCGAGGTCACAGAAGCAAACTGGGGACAGAACGAGCCGAGCAGATTAGGAAGATCATGGTGAATTATGGTTTTTCATTTGGAAGGCAGTAAGTAAAATACTGAAATTATTGAGTTTCTCTCCCAACTCTAGGTTTCTCGAGTCCAGCACAATTGGCGTTGGAAAGCCATCATTCTTTGTTGCAGGAGGTCACGGGGAGCTGCCCGTGCACTGCAGGAGACTCGGCAGCATCCCCGGCCTCTGCCCTCCCTCTGGATGCCAGTATCGATGCTTCATCCTCTGTGGCGACAGCCAGAAATGTCTCCAGACACTCTCCTCAGGGAATAAAATGCCCCCCACCCCAGGTGGCAGTGACTATTGTAAATGAATCTAGAACCCTTGTGGTATTTGCCCAAAGTGCTTCTTAAATTGAATTGGAATAGTGCTTGTTCCCATTAAGCCTGGCAAATTGACAGCACGAAGGAAAGCCTTGATAATCCAAATTTGATGGAAGCTCCCGCCAGAACTGAGCCTGACCTCTGAGAACTATTACAAAAGGTCTTTTTGATTTTTTTTTTTTCTGAACAGTGAAGGTCTTTCAGGTGCTGTGATACATTTCAAACGGGCAAGCAAGAGCTGTGTTCTGCGGAGGTCGTTGCTGTCTGGGAAGCTGAAGGTTGGCTGCGAGCTGGCCCGCCTGGAGCCGCGTTTCACAGGCACTCACAGGAGGGGCACGAGGTTTCCAGGGCGAAGCTGGGCAGTCTGAATCCACTAGTTTTGGGGCTGGGGATTTAGCTCAGTGATTAGAGTGCTTGCCTTGCAAGCACAAGGGCCTGAGTTTGATCCCCTGCACCACACACACACACACACACACACACACACACACACAAAAACAAAAACAAAACCAAAAACTGAATCCACTAGTTTTGTCATCTGGCTTGAAGGAGATACACTAGGTTTACCTACATCTAGCCCTTTTTGAAGACGTGAGCTCTGTTGATTGTGTTTGAAGGGTTGACATTTGTGAAAGCAATCATATCAGTAGCTGTGGGACTCTCACAGTTAACCCTTTGCATGACCTCAAAAGGTCGACTACACTTGCAGCCCTTTGTCACCCATTCAGGTTGTTTTTGATTCTCTGGAAGTGAAGGTTGATAGTTGACAGAGTAAAGCCCTTCACTTGGGCAATGAGGGACTATGGTACATATACACAGTGGAGTATTATTCAGTCATAAAGAAGAATGAGAACCTGTCATTTGCAGCCAAATAGGTAGAACTGGGGAAGAGACCACATGAAGAGAAATAATTCAGACTGGGGATGGTGGTGCAGGCCTGTGATCCCAGCACTCAGGAGGCTGAGGCAGGAGGATCGCTGAGAGTTTGAGGCCAGCCTGGGCTACATAGTCAGTTCAAGCCTGACCTGAACTATATAGCGAGACTGTCTCAAAGAAAAAAAATAAAATAATAAGAAAAAAAAGAAATAATTCAGAAATAGAAATACAAGCACTGTGTATTCTCCCTCATATGTAGAGCTAAGAGAAATTGGCCTGAAAATAGAACAGTGATTATCAGGAACTGGAAAGAAGGTGTGTGTGGTGTGTGGGACAGTGTTTGTGGAAAAGGGTAGCTGGATTTGATTAGTGCATGCCATATGCATGTGTGGAAATGTATGTCATGTGCTCCTTAGCTGGGAGGCTGAGGCAGGAGGATCACAAGTTCCAGCCCTGCCTGGGCAACTTAGCCACTTAGAGAGACCCTGCCTCAAAATGAATAATAAAAGGACTAGGGATGTGGCTGAGTACAAAGGCTCTGAGTTCAATCTCGGGTACTGAAAAAAAAGTACAATTAGTAGTGCTAATAAAAAAGAAAAAAAAATCTGCCCAGATTTTAGATACGTTCTGCAAAATGTGAGTGTATTGCGAGGCTCCCTACGGACTTGAAAAAAGGTCTGGGCACATGCTGAGTAAGATCCAACTGCCCGGGCCAGGATGGACATCCATGCACAATAGAGGGCCTACTGCGCGCCGGCCACTTTCCGTCTTTTATGTTTCAGGACAATCCAGGCATGCACCCACCTCCACTTCACAGAAAAAGAAAGCCAGCCACAGAAAAATGTGTCCACGCTCACACGGTCAGTAGTGGTAGAACCAGGGTTGAAACCCACTCGGCTTATTACACCTACCATGTCCTCTCCTGCGTTTGCAGCAAACTCTCTCAGTTGAGTCCACACCTTGAGACCCGCTCTCGCTCCTTCGGCACAATAGTTGGAGAAACTTAGAAAGTGTCATTGCGTTGTGCTCCTGGAGACTCAGGGAAAAGCTAGCCCTCTGTTTGCGCCATGCTCTGGTTTCCCTAAATCGAGAGAATTGCTTCTTCTTTTGTAATAGAATAGAATACTCATCAACATAAAATACACACTTCACTGCATTTAGTGTATCTGCACGGCTGTGCAACCGTCGCCTCTCTCCAGTTTTGGAAAATGTTCATCATCCCCCAACATCTCGGTGCCCATTAATAAAAATCCCTCACTGTCGCTGCTGGTAACTTCGTCTACTTTCTGTCTCTATCAATTTACCTATTCTGAATATTTCATATAAATGGAATCATATCATATGACCTTCTATCTAGCTTCTTGAGTATAACGTATAATATTATATGCTTCTTGAGTATAATGTTCTCAAGTGTCATCCATGTTGTTGTACATGTATGCATGTCAGTCCTGTTCATGGCCATGTAGTAGTCCATGACAGTATATGGATATACCATATTTTGTTTGTCTCTTCATCTGTTGGTAGATACTTTTGGGTGTTTCTACCTTTCAATTATTGAACACACAGCTGACTCATTTTATAGTTTTGTGAGCATCTAAGGGGTGAAATTTCTGGGTTATATGGAATTCCAATTGCCTCTGTTTCATTTAGATTGCCCTTTCTCTCTACTTCCAGGTGCATATGGTTTTCATTACTATTTATTCAACAGCCTGTCAACAGACAAGCACCGGTTCCTCACTATGTACTTCCATAGAATTTGTGCAATGAGTAAAATAGTCCCAGTTGCTCCCCTCTAGCTGTGTAGAGTCTGATCAGGGTAGCATACAAGTGACCAGGTAATTACAGTACATGCTGTTAAGTGCTTCAAATGCTGCACCTCGGGAACACACAGGAAAGGAACTCAGTGGTTATAATAACTACCATTTATTGGGGACTTACTGTGTGCTAGGTACTAAGTGGGGGAAGATGGAAGTATGGAATTAATTCCTCAGCCAATCTACACCTTTATTTTGCATCCAACTGTGTATCTCCACTCTCCCTCTTTCTCATATTGGGTAAAGGATACTTTCTAGCAGGCCCCTCAACCAAAGATTTTCAGGGATTCTTATATAACACCTCTGTTCCTTTACTCCTAGTGTTACCAGCCACTTCAGTTCATACACTCAGATTCATTTGCTCCCTGCTGACCCAATCAAAGGAGACCGTATGGTTGGGTAAAAAAGAAAAGGGGTTTATTCAAAGCTGACTCCGAGGATATGGAGCGGCCCATTTGCCTCAAATCACCATCTCACTGTGTCCGGGTGGGCAAGGGTCCTTCTAGTAAGGAACAGAGTGGAGGGGCTCGGAGGGACAGTGCAGGTCTGCACAGTGGCCTTGTCACCTCCAGCCATCTGCAGCTCCTCTTTCCTGTGCATAGGAAACTGGGCTCCAACCTCCTGGGCCACCATCTGCTTATTCTGCCACAGCTTTTTGGCTGAAGAGAGGAGGGTGTGTTGGCCATGTGCTCAGCAGGACGAAGTTGCTTATCTCTAAAAGAAAAGAAAAAAATATATATATAAACTTTTAAAGTTCCATTTTGCAGTAGTAGTTGCCCTGGCTTGGGAAGAGAGGCTAGAAAGGGGAGTGTAGAGTTGTCTAGAACAAGGTCATTCTGAGGGAGTGTGTGGGCTTCTCGCCAGAGCACTCAGTGTGACTCAGTAACACCTCAGGTACTTGCTGTTTTCTTCTCTTGTATACATCCCTCACCCTCCTGGATGTCCTGTCTGTACCCCCCAAACATTTGAGCCCTCATCTTGGGACCTGCCTTGGCTCCTTCAGCACAATAGTTTGCTAGAAGCTAACAAAGGCAAAGGGGTCCACATCCAAGGAGCTTGTTTCCCGCCCCTGTCCCTCGGCAGCCACATTCTCCTGGCTCCAAGCATGACTTTGATTGTTGCTGTAACAAACAAGTACACGATCGGTGGCTTAAAGCAAGAGAAATGAATGAGCTTACAGTCCTGGAGCTAGCAGTCCTGGATGAGCCTCACTGGGCTAATATCCTCACGGTGTCGTCAGACTTGCCTTCCTCTTGGATGTTCGTTCCAGGGGAGAAGTTTCGCTTGCCTCCACCAACTTCTACAGGCTGATCGTAGCCCTGGGCCGCCGACCCTTGATCCTTGATCCTTAGAGCCAGCCGCGGCTGATTCAGTCTTTTACACAGCGCATGGCTGTGACACTTCAAATCTGCCTTCTCTCTTTCTTTTATAAGGATCCTTCTGGAGCATCAGGGATATCCTCCCATCTGCATCTTAATCCCACCTGCAAAGCTCCTTTTGTGGTGGAACATCACATGATCTGGAGATCTGGATGTGAATACTTCAGGGGTGTTTCTGATTCTGCCTCTCACAGCAAACCTGCACTAAGCTCTTGGCAGAAAACAGACCTGCGCTTTGTAGGAAAAAGTCCCAAGCTGTCTGTCTGTCTTGGCCAGCTCTTTCTGACACACGAGCCGATGTGCTCTGACCACTGCCTGTATTTCCTGACTGAGGCACTGTGCTCGCCCGGCCCTCTGTAACCTGAGAAAGATCCCGCACCTGGTCATTTGTATGCATGAGGTCTGTTCTTTCGTGTCTGCCTCTCTTCGGGCAGAATGTACATTCAATATGGCACAGATCAAGTATGAATTGAAAAGAGCTATTTTATGTTCAGCAATGGAAGAAAATAGACACTGTGTCTCCAAGCATAAAAACAATGGCTCTTGATTACAGGTATTGAAATTGCCCTTTGCTGAATAACACATGGCCTATTTTGTGAGATTAAATTTGCCGAATTTGCCTCCTTGGGGATTTATTTGTATATTAATCCATCAAGGAATAAAATGGTAAGTGAAAGACTCCAGTGTTTACCCAGTTATTCCATATTTGCATTTACCTTGTAACAGCCTTCCCCAAAAAGCTACTTTGAAATTAAAATTGGAGATTTTTTGAAATGGCAGTGCATCTGAACAAAAGCAAGAGATAAGCAACATGATGAGCTATGAGTAAAAGGCAAATTTTTATATATGCAGTTATTTGAAATAAACAGAATGTTGAAAATAAAAGAAGCAAACATGAAAACAAGAAGAAAGTAGTCTTGAATCTTTGCTTTGTTTTTCTCAGACAAGCACCAGGCAGATGAAGCTTAGTGGGGAATAGCTTTCACATTGTGTAAAATACAGATCTCCCAAGACAATTCTAGGAAAGAATTTAATTACAAGAGGCCTATGGAAAGCTGGAGCTCAAATATTCATAAAGCAATCATAGAACCGGTGGCATGAAGAAGAGCAGAGAAAAGTGCTTGAAAGAACAATGCCTGGGCAATGCTAGATCATTAAAAATTAAGCAACACATGAGAGTGTTTAAGTTGCCAATCCTTAATTTTTTTAAGGTTACTGGAAAACCCAGAACACTATCAATCATGGATTCTTAGACAGGGATTCTGCCTCATGAGCAGAATGATGGAGTCCATTAGAGACTTGGAGTTTGCCAGCCCACCTTCTTAACTGCTCTTTGAGGGTACCCTCGGAGAAAGGGGAAGAAACTTTGTTGATAAATGAAATTATTTTTTGTGGTAGGGGTAGAGATCTCACCAGGTATCTGTGGAGGTTTTCCCAAGCTTTCTCTATCAATATCTAGCTCTCTCTTGAATGGATAATTTAAATCCTTTGTCCATCTAATGTCTAGTGTAACATTTTCTTCTTTCAGATTCACTGGCCTCTTTGATAGCTTTGCCTTCCATTTTCATCAGTCTTTCATTACTATAACAAGCACCTGAGATAAATCAAGTTACAAATAGGAAAGGCTTATTTTGCTTATGGTTTTGGATGTTTCAGTCCATGGCAAACTGGCCTGTTGTTATGGTTTAGATCTAAGATGTCCCCCAAAAGTCTCATGTGTTCAGAAGTGGGGCTGTTGGAAGGTGATTAGATTATGAGGCCACTATACTCATCAGTGGTTTAATCCACTAATGAGGTCATAGTTGTATGGGCTAGTAGGAGGTAAGGCCCAGTTGGAGGAGATGGATCACCAGGTCATGCCTTTGGAGGATATATCCCTCTGTGGCTCTTCCTGCTTTCTCTGCTTCTTGGCTGCCCTGAGTTGAGTACCTTTCCTCTGCCATGTCCTTCCACCATGCCACTTCTGCCTCAGAGCCAGCTAACTATGGACTGAACCTTCTGAAACTAGTATAAATATGGTTAGGGGCCATGGGACCAACACTCGTCCATCCACCTGCACCTGGTCAATGCCCCTAGGCCACCCTTCTTGATCTTTGTCCTCAGGCCCACTACCTACAGGCAGGGATAAAAATAACAAAGACCTCTGGAAATTCCTGAGATTCCAAACTAGAATGCATGCTCTAGGCCTGTTGGCATGACCTACAATGATCTTCTTCACTTAGAACTTGTTAAAGGGTCATAAATACGGGCTGCATCTCATGCATCAGATTGTAAGAGGAAATACGGGAAAGGACATCAGCACCCTGTCCATCCTCCTGTCGCCTATGCTCTAAAGACCCAGTGGGAGGCGCCCTATGCCTGGCGCACATTTTCAAGTCCTGAAGCCCAACTCGCTCTGAGCCGGGGCCATTTTCCTTTCCTGCAGCAGAACCCTGCTCATTCTGGGAATATCTTCTCATTTTAACATTCATTAAACTTACCTGCTTTTTCCTTACCATGGCTTGCAATATGCGATTCTTTGTTCATCGTGCCCAGGAACCTGGAAATGTATCTCTTGCGACCCCATCACTCATGGTTACAAAACCACAAGACAAAATAAACCTCTCCTTCTTAAATTGTGGTTGAGAGGTATTTTGTCCCAGCAGTGGTAAGCGACTAATACAGTTGATTATTATTTATTTGGCCTTTCTACCTGCTTTTTCACAAGGATGTCTCAAATCATTTAGCTTCTTTATTGGCAGAAATAGAAGTCAAGACTTACCTGTGTTGTTTGGATTTTTTAATTCAAACATGTCCCGTGCATTACTTGCGCATTTTTAAAAATTACCTGGGTAGAGCTGGAGGCATAGTCCAGTAGTAGACTGAATACTTAGCATGCTTGAGACCTTGGGTTCATTCCTCAGCACCAAAAACAAATGAAACCAAACCAAACTGAAACAAAAGGATAGAGGAACACAGCCTTATCATTCACATAAAGCATTTGAGTAACCAGAATTTGGAAAGAGACCCATCTACCCGTCATACTAATGGCCTCTGAGTATTGGGTCTGCCCAGTCATGGACTGGAAACCTCCAAACTGTGAGCCACAATAGCTATTTTCTCTCAGGAAGTTGATTATCCCAGATTTTGGTTGCAGTAATGGAAAGCTGACTACTACTTGTTAGATGTTTAAATAATGAAACGATGTGAGTTTGGGGATAAGCAGCACAGCGTGGCCCTCAAGTTGCAAGCATTGGTCTAAGAGCCAAAGGATCGCCTTAGCATCATTCACCGGTCGTTCAACTTTAAGCAAGTTATTTAATTTGCTATACTTTGCTTCCTAAATCTGAAAAAGCAGAGTCGAGTCTGCCTAATAATGTGAACATTAAAATTGAGCTTTCTCTACCTCATCGCTGTCGACTTTTGGGGCTGGATAATTCTCCATGGTGTTGGCTGTCCCAGGCATTGTGAGATGTTTAACAACAGACTTCAATAGCACCACCATGGCAACAGTGACAAGAAAATATCTCCCGGGAAGGGAAGAGATCATCCCCACTTGAGAATCACTGGAGTAATGGAAATAATGCCAGTAGGGCTCCCTGCACTGAGCCTGCACAGAAAAAAAGCAGAGTCCATGAGCTTTTCTTGTTCTCACTGCTTAATAGAAACATCTTCTGTCTCTGTTCTGACAGGTAAGGAAGAGCATTCTCCTCTCCTCCCCCTTTCTCCATCTTTCTCCCTGGACAGACACAAAATCTGCTGAACCAGATAGCCTGCTCTCAGGACAATGCCCTTAGATCACCAGCTCTTTCAACTAAAGGACAACAGAACCAAGCATCGATTGAATCCATAGAAATTATTATGTTTTGAAGGAGGAAAACAAAGACTGTCAGAAATTACCTGTTGTATGAACTAGCTCTTAATTTTCTGTCGGTCATTTTGCCATTGACTTTGGCAGGATTTGGAAGACTCTACCTTGATCCTCACTGATGACTGGAATCGTAGGAAACACGTTCTCCTTCTACACCAGGACCTGTGTCACTCATTTATAAATGAAATATTTATTGAGAACCTTCTATGAACACTGAATTGTCCTGGGTGGTTCATGGGCAAGACAGACACAGACATGGGTAACACAGATACATACATGGACAGGAACATGCATACACAGGCAAGATATGAACAAGACCCAGTGTCTGCCCTTGATTGTGCCTGGTGCTACCTTAGGGCAATTGGAGACTAAAATGAGAGAATAGAGGGTTTACACCGGATTACTTTTCATTACCCAGCACGGTTCAAATCTCAACTCTTTTTGTGGAGGGTGCAGGGGATTGAACTCAGGGCCTTGAGTTTGCTAGGCAAGCGCCCTACCACTGAGCTAAATCCTCACCCCCAAATCTCAATGCTCAAGCCACCATTTACGTCTCATTATTTCCTAGACAAATACTTCCTGTTTGGCCTCCTCAAACATCCATACATTACAGGCCAAACCAGAGCAGTTATATACTTTGCTGAAAGCCATACAGCTAGATATGAGCAGTACCTGTTCAAAAATCAATGTTTCCAAATTCCTACTCCCTCTGCCTGTCTCCTGGGGACAACCCAAGGCTTTCCTGTTCCACATCACCTGCGCATCTATGTCCTTGACAGTTTCAGCATTGACTTGTCTCTGTATTCACTACTATATATGTCAAAGTACTATATATGGCTTTATTAGACATTCTGTCATTAAGCAAAAATTTTACTTGTTCCAACCTTTCATTTTTTAGAAACTAAAAAAAAAAATCTCCTGGAATAGCTCATTATGGAGAACAAAGCAAGGACTCATAGAGAACCTTATAAAGGATTAGAATTTTTAAACTTTACATCAATTAGGAAAAGGTTAAATGAATTGAACATTTACATATAATGAAAAATAAACAATGATATGGGGAAATGTACACTCTGAATTTGTCGAACAGTGAGAGAATCTCTAATTTTAAATTAAAACAATCTTTTTTTCCTGTGTCTTTTTCCCCAAAGGCTCAAGCTGTCACTGGAAGATAGGGGAATATTAGAGAACATAAAGTACAGAAAGAAATTTATTGGTTCTAAATAGGCTAGTACTTAGTCCTAATTTAAATTTCATGAAATTAATTTTTTTTTTTTTTGAGACAATGTTTTGCTCTGTAATTCAGGCTGGTCTTGAACTCAATACGTAGCCCAGGATGGCTTCGAACTCATGGTGACTCTCTTGCTTCAGTGTACTTCAGCTTAAATACTAACATTTGGCTGGGTATGGCAAACCCAGCACTATGGAGGCAAAACAGAAGGATCACTTTGAGTTCGAGGCTGGCCTGGGCTACGTACTGAGTTCAAAACCAGCCTGAACTACATAATGAGACACTGTCTCAAAAAACCAACCAAACAAACAAACAAAAAATGCCAACATGCTAAAGAACTAGATGAAGTAGCTATAAATAAAAGAAGAAATTTTCCTGAAGTTATGTGTAGATAGATGAGCAGTAGCTTTTTGAGGAAATGGCAAAAACAGGGTGAAAGAAAATGAACCAAGGCGTTTGCATTGGGGTAAAAACTAACAGGTTTCCTTCTACGACTTTGGAAGCTGGCCTCATACCAAACTCTGAGCAAAGAGTGTAGGATATTTCCCCAGAGATACTGAATGTCTTGAAATTATGCCCCTTCAACCCAAGGTACTTTTCACAGTCTCATCTCTAGTGTGCCTGAGTGTCCCTAAATGAACTTGGAGAAATTAGTTTGTACTCATGACTTGCTGCTTTGGAAAGAAAATTTTCATTTTGGGGGGTTAAGAGCATCTTCAATTTATTGGCTTGCTCATGAGAGCCAAGCTGTCTGAAAGCAGCTGAGTAGAATGATGATACGGTCAAAGATCAGCCAACCTCTTGGTTGGGATCATACTTAGAAAAATGAAAGACTTTTCCCCGTAGGCAAGCAGTTGTCGAAAAGTCATTCAATTTTGCAGGCTTCTGTGGAAGGGAAAATGCTACAAACCCTAGAACTGGAAGAGTTTAATCACAATATAAAGCTTTTACAGAGTGGTCTGCCCTTGAAATGTGCCATTGGGATTAAAATGACCTGAATGCATCACCTACTCATCTTCACCTAGCATGTGCCTTTTAGCATTCTATTGAGATGTGCTTAGAGGGCACTGGCAGCTTGGGCAGATTCCCAAATTAACTTCACTCCTGGATTTCATAATACAATGAAAGAAAACTTGTGGGGATACCATTTCAATTGGTCATTGTGGGCTAAACTCTTAGCACAAAACAACAGTTCTTTTCAAGAGTTTCTTTCCCACAGAGGTCAGCTATTTGTTGAGCTCACTGAAGCTTTTCAGGTTCATGGGAGAATAAGTGCCAATTGCAGTACAGTGTTTCATAATTTTGGTGTACTGAAGAATAAATGTAAGAGCCCAGAAGAGGGGCCCTGGCAAACCATAGATTCTATGGTTTTCAGTTACATCAAAGCCAGGCTTGGATCATGATGCGTCTCTCGGTGTCTCGCACAGGAATCTAAATACGCATTTATGAAGTATGTCCTATTCTAAGAGTAGATGAGAATCTCTTTGTTCTTATTTTACATGGAAAGAAGCCTGTACCTGGAGAACCATGTCTCGTCACTGGCTAGTTTGGGTTTAGAAGCAAGCACGGACCAATTTTGTAAGTGTATAACCCATTGTCCCCCTTTGACAAACTAGAGTTGAGCGCAAATACATTTGAAGATGTATATCCCACACCCTCTTCTCCTCCCACTGTATTATAGGTAGCTAAGTTAGACAGAAATTAATATTCAGTCAGAGAGGGACTGGGCTCTCAAGGAAGTCAGCAGAAAAATACAGACATCAGAATTGTGGCTGGAGGCACATCTGAAGAAGAGCAGGTCTCAAAACAAAGACGCAGTGGCCGGACCTACAAGCCTCCTTAAGGGATAGGCAGTAACTTGTAACTTGGAATTATCCTATAATTGGCACAACCTGGTCCAGAAAGTCCAGCAAGGCATCAGTCGCCTGGGTGGGTGACCAGAGCATCTGGACCCATCTCCTCCCCAGAATGCCTTTGTTCTTTCCATGTGCCCTTGCTATGTGACCCACTTCCCTACTGGATAAATATTAGCTAAGCAGCTATATTTGTAATCTTATTGGTTGTTTATAGCTTGACCCATATTGTACTCATTTCGTGATTTTTAACCCACTGTGATTTTGCTCTATAAAACATTCTTAGAGAAATGACCTCAGTGGCAACCCACTTTCAGGACCCCTCCTGTCTGTCAGAAACTCTCTCTCAATAAATCTTTTCTCCTCTTAATTTCTGTTGTTCCTTGGAATTCATTCTTTGATTTTGGAGGACATGAATTAGGGGTATCTGACACCTGGCCGGTTGGGAGTTATATTTCTCTTACATTAACCACACCTCACCCCTGTGAGTTTCTGCTACGTTGCATTTTACAACAGAGAAATGAACCACCCAGAACAAGGCCTCCCAGTTGTTTGGAGTGCTGTTTATCATTGCTTTCTGTCCCTCAGTCCTTGGTACATAGGCCAGGGTTCGTCCAGTTGCAGCACAGAACACTCGAGTGTATTAGTTCCCCAGATATTTTAATTTAACAAGGACGCACCAGGCTGGTGACAGCCGTGATGTGGTTTGAAGGAGGAATTTGTCAAGGAGCACTCGGAGAAATGGCACCGAGTAGCGGCAGAGTTTGGATTCTAGCTGAGTTCGGGTCACAGCTCTTTTGGGTCTTACTGCCCACTTTTCTGTGCCTTAACTTCCCCATCTGTAATAGGTAGACAATAAAAGTGTTACTGTCCTCTTAGACTCATAAGGCTCAGGTTCCTTTGTTTGCTGATCACCAAATCAAAGGAGGCCATTTATTTCTGTAAAAAGGAACAAGGGTTTGTTCAAAGCTACTCCAAGAAGATGGAGGGGCCCATTTACCTCAAATCACCATTCCTTCCCCTCTAGTCCAGGTGGGCAAGGGTCTTTTCTAGTAAGGAGCAAAAGGGAAGGGAGCACAGAGGGACAGTGCACATCTCCACCGCAGCATTATCACTTCCAGCCATCTACAGTTCTTCCTCCTCTTTCTGGTGGAAAGAAAACTGAGCTCCGGCCCTCCTGGGGCCACCATCTGCATATTCTGTCACTTCTTTTGGGCTGAGGAGAGGAGGGGGTATTGGCTATGTGCTCACCAGGAGGAAGTTCTGAGAAGTTGCTTATCCCTGAAAGAAAAAAACTTTTAAAATTCCTTTTTGCACTGTGGGTTACAAAAGTATGCACTTTTTCAGTTTGCTGAGGGAAGCTAGTGAATTGCTCTCTCTAGACTCCCTAGAACAGCCCCTGCTACAAGGCAGTGTCGAATGTGTGTTTATTAAATTAAGTGACTCCAAAGACAGCCTGTACTGTCTTGTACTGCTTTACTCACAAAGTTCTGATGGAGGCAGCTCATATTCTCTCTCTCTCTCTCTCTCTCTCCCTGACTCCATCTGTGTCTGTGTGTGTGTGCGCGCACACACATGTGTGTACTTGCATGTGGTGTGGCTTTCATGATTCACCTTTGTTGTTATATGCCACAGAAAAGCAAAGATGGATTGTTTGTTGGATTTCTGCAATTAAATATAAAAATTACTTCCACTTAAAAGAAAAACTAGTCTGTTGATAATAATAAAATTATTTTTATAGCATGTATTATAGATTACTTATGCTTCAGACACTGTTTGGTGAAATTTGCATATTTTAACACATCTAATTACCAAACAAATCCTATGAAGTGGGTGATATTGAGTATTTATCAGTGGAAAAACTGTAATGACTCATTATTAAATCACTTTCTCATAAGTATGGAAATATAGATGCCAGCAGTCTATCACCTATTGCTTACTAATTGGGAATTAATGACATGATATGCAGGAGACTGTCAGCCATCTTGTCTCTTGCATTTATAAACAGTTGCCTTTTTGCAGGCATAAGACCCTGGTTTGACCTCTAGCACAACCAAACCAAACCAAACCAGCTGCTTTTTAAAACTAGTAGATATGGAAGGAATCATGGAACTTTGTAAATGAGAATTCTGTAAATTTAAAGATCTGCAGAATTAGCTTGTCTGACTGTGGTTCCTCATTTGCCTGACTATTCCAACTAAATATGTCTTCTAGATAGTTCTTCCAGTTTTGCAACTGTAAAAATATAAAAATGCACTTACTGTGTGACCAATCTGTTGAATTGGATTTGTGCCTCAGTCACTTTCTCATTGCTGAGACGCAATACCCAACACAGGCCACTTAAAGGCAGAGTTCACGGTGAGCAGGCCCTGCAGAAGCAGCAGCTGGATGGAGGAGGAAGGTGGAGGAGGTGGAAGGTGGAGGGAAGCTGCTCTGGTCAGCTCAACTGTCAAACACAACAATGAATGAATCCACCAATGAGCACGTCATCCCTAAAATCCCACCCTCCCAAAGTCCTACCTCTGAGCGCATGAGAGTTCTGGAAGACATTCAAGATCCCAAGCGCAGCAGATTCCGTCTGCATTTTTGTCTGGGAGAGTGAACTTGAGAAGACCCCAGGTTAAGGTGACCCTGTAGAAGTCCCGCAGGGTGATGGAGACCCTCAGCCTAACGACAGTCGCTTCTTGGCCTTTTGGCTAAGATCAGAGTCATAGCCTGACGTGGGCCACTGTCCAGGATTCCGACAAAACCTGGCTTGGCAGAGATGTGAGAGACTTTGAATTTCCTGAAGTGGATTAAAAGCAGTCTCAGATTCTTTGCAGCTGAATCACCCAGAGGTAGAGTCCGTCCCTCCACCCTTAGAATTAAGTGGTTTGCTCTGATGAGTGTGACAAGAATTTGTGAATTTTTCAGTCAAGCCTCCCACAGACTTGAAAGCTTCCACTGCTGTCTCTTGGAACCCTGAGACCATCCTCTCGGAAGAAGCCGGGGTGGTTAACCCCATGGACATGCAGTCGGCATCCCACCCATTCTAGCTTGGCCGCTAAGGTGCTGAACATTTGAGTGAGGCCCGCTAAGAATACTCAGCCTGTGACTTATGGGCACGTGAGTGAGCAAAATCGAGACCGGCACAAAAACTCAGTGGACTCTTGACGTCATGAGAAGCCATAACCCATCATTATTGCTTTGAGAGGATGAGATTGAAATTGGAGGGGTTTGTTACACAGTCGTAGCAAACTGATACCAGCGCATTGGTGAATACTTTCTCCTGAGGCCCTGGTCCGCTGTTCTCTTTGAAGAGGTTCTGTTCTGCCAGAGGCCAGATCTGGTTGTCAGGCCTTAGTAACAAAGACACTCGCAAGAGTTTCTAATACGTGACTCAGTGCCCCAAGAGACTGCAAGGTCACCGCTGCCAAGTTATTTCTGGCCAGGTATAGATGTTCGAAGGAATGTGCTCTTGAAAAGTTGAATCTGCTGGGATTTTATTTTTTCAATTAAAAGAAAGTCTCAAGTCGTAAAGAGTGAGTTTTGTATTGCTTTTCTCCCGTGGAAATTTTGTGATATCCTAAAATCACATTTTCAATTACCTACTGATTATTATATCTTTTTTCCTAGCATTTGCAGTATTTGCCAAAAAATGGGGAAGGGGAACCGAGAGGGAGGCTTTTTGTCTAGGTTATTATTGTGTGATTTCAGCCACAAAAACGATAAAGACACTAACGTTACTGAACTTATTCATCCGAGCAACTACTATATTAACATCTCTAGGAGCGAAGAAGATGCAATGTCAAACAATATACTCTGCTTTCTCAGGATTCCCAAGTGACCACCCTTCCCGTAACAACTGAAGACAATGCTGACGCAGAAGAACAAGACTTAATTTTTAAACATGTGAATGCTGTAACAATGGGAAGCACTTATTCTAAGCAAGCTTTGCTTGGGACATGAACACCAGGCAATTGTTTTAACTTTAAGTTCAAAGACATGTGGGGCATGGTCAGTATGAGCAATTCAACATGTTGATTATCCATTTCACATTTTTAGTCAACCACCAAACAACTTCATTCACCCATTTCTTGAATACTATGATGAACAAATGTATTTGGTAGTCTATGCTTTGGGGGAGGACTGAGGGAGGGTATTGGGCTATATATGGGGATTAGGTAAATTGTCCTGGTTATTTGTGTGGTATAGAACTGGAAGCTCTTAGCAATGTGTCATCAATTGCAATGCTCAACACAAATTTCCATAGTCATGGCTAAAATATTGATATTACTTCCCTATTTCCCTATAACTATGTTGTCCATAGTCCTCAAACCCAAAATTGATTTTTTGGAACTTATTTTGAGTCCGAAGTAATTTATGAGGTTTTCAGTATTTTAAAAAAAGTTAAAGTTTTTTTGCTATGCATTTCATGGGTAGCTTTTCTCTGAAGGAACATCATCATGCTTGTATACAACATGCTCATTGAAGAAAGGCTGTGGCATTGTGGGCATCCAACTGGTGCCGGAGAGGAGAGTGTAGATGAAAGCAGGTGGAGAAAAATTAGATGGAATATTGACTCTTTTGTATAATTATTTTTCTCAGAGAACATACTTTACTTTTGTAGTTTGGAAGGGAAGAGACTCTAATGAACATACTTTTTAAATTACGTGAATCTGAGACCCAATATATAGGAGCAATGGGCGGGACTCAAAAACAAAATTGCTCTATGTGTAAGAGTTACGACAAGCAAGTAGTCCGCTTTTCTGCTGTTTTACACCAAGGAATAGATGGGTCTGTACAGCCCTGTAGATGTGAGGCCATCTCCCCATTCTAATGTACCCTCCACACTGAGCCGTGGTTTTAAAATAGATCCAGGAAAACTATTCCACTGGTGTCAACATCTGGTGGGCATTTACTTCCTCATCTCAGCTCCGCCTTTCTCCATCCTTCCTGATATTCTCCTGCCCGAGTTCAGTGCCTGCATCTCTTTCCTCCAGCTTCTCATCATCCCCCAGGGCACACTCAACTTTCATGCCTTTATGTCTTAATCATATTATTCTCTCACTCTGGTCCGTGTCTTAGTTAGCTTTCTGCCACTATACCAAGTTACCCAAGCCAATTAACTCAGAAAGAGAAAAGGTTTGTTTTGGCTCACAGTTCTGGAGATTTCAGTCCAAGGTCGAAAGGCCTTGTGGCTTTGGGTCCCTGGGCAAGGGTGGCACATGATCATGGGAGAACATGGTGCTCATGAGCTAGGAAGCAGCAGAGACCAGGGAAAGCTCAGGTTCCCACAGTCTCCTTTGAAGACAAATCTCTAATCATCCAGAGACTTCCTACTCTGCTCTGCCTCTGAAAGGGCCCCAGGCACCTCCCAGTAATGCCACTCTTCAACACATGAATCTTTCAGGGACACTCATCTAAACCACCTCACCACATTTTTGGGTCACTTTGTGTATCTTTATCTTTCTGATATCCTCAGCTTCTGCCCAAACCAAAACAAAACGGCAGAATCATTTCATTATCCTTCTATGTTGTAGCATCGACCACATTTCATTTTAATTGACTACTTATATATATGTTTTTCCACTGTTAATACCCAGACAGCAGAGATGACATTTTATCCTTTTTATCTCCAGCACTTAGCACCATGCCTTGTGATACCCAATACGTGTGCTGAATTGAATTGTAGTTTATCTGACTGAGGTTAATGGACAGTTAACCCAATTGAATGTTACTCATCTGAGGAGACTGGATTGCCTAGGTTTATGATGTACATTCAAATCTAATGTTTTCATTTGTAAAAGAATCCTGAGTGAAACTTTTTTTTTTCTAAAAATAAAACCAGTCTGGTAATATTTTCTCTGTGATAATACTTGCAATTCTCCTGATCTCTATCTGCAGGTTTTGATACATTCAATGTCATTAATGTAAACAGTGAGCAGCTCTACTTCCCAGGAACGCCCTCCTGTAGACTCTGCTGGAAGAAGCCACTGGGCTTGGGCGCCAGCAGGGTTCTCCATCCTGCCATCTACCCCGAAGCTCTTCGCCACAAGTGCACATACAATGGGCGGCAGTGATGCTTGACTCACGAGCTAGAATATTATCAACTTTATTGACTTTTGAGTGTTCATCCATCTACCTGTTTATTATTCTTTTCTTTTGGGGTCTCTACATCTTTGCTAAAAATCGGTGCTTTACTGCATTACTCTTCTCACATCCTTTGTCAAAGTGATGGGGGGAGAGAGTCTTGAAACTCAGTTCGGCTAAACATGCAAACAGATTGTTTGTCTTTCTGAAACTGTATGTATGTTGCGCAGTGGCTTTATAACCTGAGACCATCTGGATGAAGCTTCGCTTCCTGATGACCGTCACTGAAGTCTACTCTTGGGGCACAGGCTTATAAAATCAACCGGCCTCAAAAAGCAAGGTTAGCCAGTGTTACGGCGGCCAGGAAGTCTGCGATGTCTTCTTTTGCTACTCGGTTAGAGATTTGAGTGTCTATAACCTCTGGTATGACTCAGCTCCCTCTAGAATTTGGGAACAAAGTGTCGCTTTGATTTTTCTCTTATAAATATTACCATCTCTCAGATATGTGGAGGCTTTTAATAACAAAGTCAATGGAATTGTTTGCTTTCTTTATGATAGATTGAATGTGCAGGTACGTAAAATTCTGCATCATTCAAAAATTCTGCGTAAATAGCAAAGTAATGCTGAGCGCTATAGTTCCACTCATGCATTTTGATGATGGCTACCTGAACCCTGCTAATAAGCAACATAAATTATAAATTGTGCTATTTTCTACACACATGCCATGACTTCTTAATAAATACAAGCAATCCAAATAATTATCTCTACAGCAAATCATTAAACATCATGATTCTAAATGCTGATGTCATTTTTTCCTTGCTTTTGAAGTTTTTCTCGTGTTGAAAAAGATATTTCTGGGTCCTTTTATAAATACAGCCTCTTGGCTGGGGATTTAGCTCAGTGGTAGAGCTCTTGCCTGGGAAGCACAAGACTCTGAGTTCAATCCTCGGCACCAAAAACAATAACAACGAAAAAGAAACATAAATACAGCCTCTTTATAAAACAAGCCACCTTCACATGGAAAGAAAACATCAAAAAACAATTGAGTGGAACACTTTATCATTAACAGCCAGGAAACAGGGACCAGTAAGCACTGGACTGAGCAGCCTGCTGTGTGATAGGAAAGAGGACAGAGTACTTCCAGAGGAGAGACAGCTGAACTTTAGACATGGGAAGGTGCCCTCAGCCAAATTAAAATAAATAAAAATAAATAAACTTCTGTTCAGCTCATCATTAGAGTGAATAAGATCCGAAGGTGAGATTCTCCTCACTTTCAGGGCCACCTCTTGGGAAAAATTACAAAGGGGAAAAGAAACTTCTCTTCGGCTGCGTTTCCATTCTTTCTCTCCACAACTTCATTCCTACATATCTGAATCCTGCTGATTTCTGATCAATTCCTAGCCTGGCGTCTCTGCCAGAAGCATTATCTTTGTCCAGGGGAGCAGTCAAAGCAGTCATCCATGGTATCCGTGGAAATTTGGTTCCAGGCTCCCAGGCAGACACCGTAATCCGAGGATGCTTAAGTCTTTTACACGAAACAGCGTAGCATTTGTGTATAACCTACACACGCCCCCCTTTAAACCATCTCTAGATGACTTATAATACCTATGTTGATGCCTCTCAAATAGTTACTGTACTGTATTGTGTAGGAAATAATGACAAGACAAAAAGTCTGTACATGTCCAGTACAGATGAGTATTTTAAAAAATATTTTTGAGTTGTGGTTGGTTGAAGAAGTGGATACAGAACCTGTGGATACAGAGGAACAATTGTATTTTTAAAAATCACTAGTAACTGGAGGTTGAGGCAGGAGGATTGCAAGTTCAAGACCAACCTGGGCAACCTGGTGAGAACTGTCTCAAAAACAAACAAACAAACAAATAAACAAACGAGCAACAGCAACGAAACCAAGAATAAAAGAAAATGAGTCAACTACCATGAAAATTTAAATGGCTCTTTACACATTTTAATGTCCAGAAAGCTGTAAATGGAAGAATGGCATTAATGTTTTGATTGTTCTTCACACTGTTAGTGAAATTCCCAGGTATTCTAATCCTTAAGGCCTGAGCAAAGAGCAATTGTTTGACTTCAAGAAATTGCAAAATGTCTTCAGACCCATTTATGTGTTTTTCTGAAGTCTTATTTTTTCCATGCTAGAGCTTGAACCCAAGACCTTCACACTGAGCTACATCTGCAGTCCTTTTAAAAAAAAAAATCGAGATAGGGTCTCACGAAGGGGCTGAGTTGCCCAGGCTGAGATCAAACTTGTGATCCTCTTCAGCATCCCAGAGTGCAGGGATTATGAGCATGCACCACTGCCCAGACTTTTGAGATTAATATGAACAATTTTTCCTTGTTGAATAGATCATAGATGTGCCAACTCTAAGGTGCCTGTATTATCCTTTTTGTACATCTGTGCTGTCCATCATGGACACTGACAATGTCAGACTTTACCCAAGCCCCATTTCCTTGGACAACAGTGAACATTAAGGCAGTCCCCTCCCACCACTTGTGTGTCCTGGCAAACGACTGAAAGAAGCACCCTTCCCCATGTGACCCAGATAAGAGTTAGTGATGCCACTTGTCTACCGACACAAGATCACACCTATATCTTCCAAGTCTCCAGTGTTTGCTTATAAATGATTGACCAAACTGCTTGTCCCCGCTGATCAGTGGGACCAAAACTTTGTAAGCAAACTTTGGTTCACACTGTCGTGGTTACTTTTCTTATTCCTGAGGTAAAATACCTGACATCCAAAGTTAAAGGAAGAAAGGTTGAATTGGCTCACAGTCTGTAAAAGCTTCAGTTCATAGTTGGCTGGCTCCAAGGCAGGGCAGCATGGCAGAGGAGAAACAGATCATGGCAGGCAGAAGGCAGCAAGGCAGCAAAGTGGCAAGCAGCAGGCAGCGACAAGCAACAAGTGAGGACCCTCTTTTCAGGCTACCCACCCTTAGGGGAGGTAGAACTCACATCCAAGGTGGGGCAATCTTATTCTTAGCATTACACTATGGATCAAACTGATATCACATTCTTTTTTTTTTTTTTTTTTTTGGTACTGAGGATAGAACTCAGGGCCTTGTGCTTGGTAGGCAAGCACTTTAACCACTGAGCTAAATCCCCAGTCCGTCCTGATATCACATTCTTGATCCCAGCAGTACACACTCTAAATCCAGCCACCTTCAAAAAGCCCTATCACTGAATAAGGCTTTGGGGGCACATGTAGACATAAGCTGTAGTGAGCACCTTCCCTTATGAACTTTGACCTACCCTCAGTTTGAACCCACAGATGGCCCTGTTGGGTAAAGATTTGGCAATCTCTAGCATTTGATGAAGAGAACTGGTACTATTGGTGACTTGCGACTCTCCCCATTGCTCTCACTGACCCACCTCAGCCATGTGGGCAGCTTGCTGCTCTTTAGCTATCTCAAGTGCTCACTCATTTTAGGGCCTTCATCTGCGCTTTTGGCTTAGCCAGGAGCATTCTCCCACCACCTTCATTATCTCCAGAGCATTCTTCCACTTCCTCCACCTCTACAAGTGCATTGTCCCTACAGGGTTCTTACACTGGGGTCTTTCTAGCCGTACAGACCTGGCCATAGGAAAAGAAATCTCCTTTATGCCAAACTGTTGAGATGCAGCCATACGTGTCAGCTGTATTGCAATCCTTCCTCTCCCATTATTGCAGCCTTCTCTCTCCTTTGCCACATTCCTCTGGAATAAGATCTATCTTTACTAAGCCTGGACATGCTTTTTACAATTTCTTGTAAAAATAGTAAGATCTAAATTCCTCTTTGCAACTTCCCCTTGAATTCAAGCCTCACTATAGAGAGTAAAATGGTACCAGATACAAAGGAAGTTTGATGGATCTTTAAGAAGTGTGTGTGGTATGTTCTCCCCTGCAGTAAGTTTCCATTCTGAGTCCTGACAGCCCAGGGAAATAGCTTTGACAACCACCATATAAAATAGTAATTATGCTCACAAACAGAAGAAAAGTTCAAGTGAAATAATGCAGCTCTTTTGTTGGTGTAATGTTGAACAGTTGGAAAAAGATCCATGGATCATGCACCCATAGATTTAAATGGAATTGCAATTTCTCAGTAAGAGACTCACACAGGAGCGCTCTCCAATCTCCTAAACTATTTATACAGATCTTGCTCAATAGGACTCAAGAATGCTCTGCTAAGGCTAGAATGGAAAGGCAAAAAACAAAAATTCTCATTGACTATACTAAATCCTTGTGAAACTTGCCTTTGGGGGTAGGTTTGATTTATAGAGTTTATTGTTTTCTTGAGCCCAAAGAGTCTTTTCTAAGTATCCATACCCATCTTATTTCAGTGGTAATACTTTCCAGATTAAACTCTTGGCAGTGGAAAAATATCTCCTTCGATATTTGTGGTTTGCTGCCCAAATGGGTCATAAACAAACAGATGTAGCTGGTGATGTAAAATCTCAGAATACCTAAGAACTGTAGAAAGGGACCCCGCTTCAAGGAAAGACAGTATGCACTCTAAGATGTGTACGTGCATTTATCTGTGGGCAGCATGTTGAAGACCTCCAACGGTACCCGAAACAGATAGTACCAGATCCTATATATATATTTTTTTTCCCCCTGGTTTTTCCATGTGTCCTGCAGCACTGTCCCATAATACCAGAGTTAATATGTCCTTCCATTTTTATGCCATGGTGCCTCCCTTGTGTCATACTCTTGCCTTTTGGGCCATTATTAAGGCAAGTGTTGCTTGAATACAGACACCACGATGACAAAAAGGTCAATATCTAATTAGCTAAGTGGCTACAAAATGACCAATGGACAGGTAGCAGGGACAGTACAGACATACTGTACAAAAGGGTGATTTGTGTCTCGGGTGGAATGGTGTGAGATTTCATCAGGCTGCTTTGGAATGGCATATAGTTGAAAATTTATATATTGTTTATTTCTGGAACTGTCAACATCATCTTTTGACTGTGATTGATCACTGGTGATGGAATTCATGGAAAGTATAACCGTATATGAAGAGGCACTACTGTACATATTTACACACAGACAGACATGTTCCACGACCAGCTCTCACCACCGTAGCTCTAGCTAGTCAAAGTGTTTGTTACCAAGCCTCTATCTTCATGTGCGAAAGGCTAATTATATTACAGGAGTTTTATCTTGCTGCGGGTAAGTGTTGGTTCATTTCCTGCCTTCCCTGCCCTGACTTCCTGTCTTCCTTCTTCCTCTATACATCCAGCCACTTCCTTCTTCCTGGGTCATCCACCCATACCCTTCAGGCTGTTTCTTCCACTGTCCTGAGGAATTATAAACCTGCTACTCAAGCCCTGATTTCTCTCCTGAACTCTAGACTAATCTATTCTAATGTATCCCCTTCACCTCTCCACTCAGACATTCTACCGACATCTTGGACTGCACAGGACCAAAATGAAACCATGTATCTCCTTGAGTCTGGTCTTTGGCCATTCTGGCCCATCTTACTCCCTAGCACCTCCCTGGTTCCTGTGTCCCAGGCCTCCAAACTTCTAGTCATCTCCGACTCTTCTTTGTCTTATTACTGATACCCAGCCCACCAGCAAACTTTAGGGCGTCTTCCTTAAGAATCTGTCCCAAACCATGCCATTTGTCATCATCTCCACTTTCTTCCTCCCAACTGCTGTCATTTCTCACATCTAACTAGTCCTATGACTGCCATATATTTGTCTGTGAAATGGCTATAATGTTTTAACAAGAACTCTTTGAGTTTAGAAAAATTGCAAAATATTACAAAGAATTCCCATATATCTTTTTCCCAGCTTTCCCCAATGCTAACATCTTTCGTAGTACAGAGCACTGTGGCTCAAATGTTTATGTCTTTTTCAAATTCACATTAAATTTATCCCCCAAAACAACAGTATTGAAAGGTGTAGCTTTCAGTAGCTGATTGAATTATGAAGGCTCCATCCTCACGATTGGGGTTAGAAGTCCTTAGATAAAGGTTGATAGGGAGAGTTGACCCCTTTTGCCTTCTGTTTTTTTGCCTGCAAGGACAAAGAACTCCTCTCCTCTGGGCTGTGTGGTGCTCCGGGAGCCATATTGGAAGCAGAAACCAGATCCACGCCGTTCCCTGAACTTGCAAGACCCTTGATCTTCGTGGCCTCCAGAACAGTGAGAAATTATTTCTGTTCTTCATAAACTCCACAGTCCAGTATTTTGTTATAGAAACACAAACGGATCTAAGTACTGTACATTTGTCAAAAGTAAGAAAAATTAACATTGGCAAAATACCACTGACTATAATAAAAACTTGAATTTAGATTTCCCTGATTTTTCCACTCATAACTTTTCTTTGTCCTGGGATCCATTTCAAGATCTCACATTACACTGACTCATCATTGTACCTCCTTTTCTTCTCTGATTGTGATGATTTCTTGTTCTTCTTTGTCTTTTGTGACCTCAAGAGTTTGGAGGAATTCTTATCAGATATTTTGTAGACAGTCTCTCACTTGAGGTCTGTTTGATGTTTCTCCCAATTAGACTGGGGATTTGGGATTCGAGAAAGAACATGATTGAGATAAAATGCCGTTCTCCTTACACAAAACCAAGGGTACATTATATACCCACATGGCTGGTCACTGGTGATACTGATCCTGATTCCTTGGCCAAAGAGGTATCTGCCAGGCTGCTTCCTTGTAAAGTTTGTCTTTTTCTTTTTCCATACAGAGTGCTTCTTCAGAACATAAGTTAGTACACAGCCACCCTTTCCTCTAAATGTTCCCACAGCTCCCACTTCTTGCAGAGCCATGGTGAATGTTTTTACAATGATCTGCAAGGCTTTCCCCCATGGCTGATTCTGATTCTGCTTTGATATTGCCTGGGAATCCACATCACCCTTCCTGGGTGACTTGCCCAAGTGAATGAATTAACTCTTTTGGGACCACAACTGCCACGTGAGGTGTGCCCAAGTTCTCTAATCTCATCGCAGGGTGATTCTGTGAGATGTTTGTACACAGAAATATCTGAGTAAAGACTTTCTTTATTTAGCTTCTTAAGAAGTCCTCAGATTGTTAACTCATTGATTCAATATTGTGATGTTTAAAACCAAGTAAATGTCATCTGGAGCTTGTTATAATTCCAAACTTTCACATGCAGGAAAGAAAATAAAATGCTGTTACATGAGCGTTCCACCTCTGTCTCCTGATTTGCAATCGGAGCATTTCTTCTCCACACAGCACAGGAGGAGAAGATACATTTCCCGGCATGCATGTAAAACCAAACCCAGAGATTGCTAGCGATCAAATCTCCTTCGTGAACTCATGCCTTTGACACGTAGGAGTTGGCACTCCCACTACAGGGCTGCTTCGGGGACTGTATGGTGAACAAAGTCTGGGGTCCTGTTGGGAAAAGCAAAGATACTCATGAAAGAAAAGAAGCAAATGGTATGAGGAAAGGGCTGCTGATAGTGCCGAGCAGCAGAGATGCTTCATATGGGTTGAGTTGGAAATGCAGGGATGGAAGCTAAATCAAAGCAGTAGGTCCAAGGACTTGGAGACACTGGGGACAATGAGCCTCTACCTAGAGGTGGGGACAACACACTAGTACAGGCGGAGGCAGCAGGAGAATGCTTGACAGATTATGGAGGCAATGGGAGGCAATGGAAGTGATGGCTGAGACGGGATGGCGAGAGTGATGGGGATTCCCAGGCAGTGTCAAAGCAGAAGCAGAGTCGGCCATGGGAAGCCTTGCATTGTAAAATCATTCACCACTTCTTACTCATGGAGCAGTGTGCTTGTTATAGGATTAAGCAACACTGCATCTCGTGTAGGATTTATTGCCCAGCAGAACAGTGGAAATTCTCTCTGGGTAGCAGCTGGGTGGAAAAAATTTTAAGTAAAATATTTTTTATGCTCACTTAACCACCCCCCTCACCTCCTGCCCACCCAGTTCTCTAGATCTCTGCATTGTGAGGCTAATGACCACCGGAGGAGATGCTGAATAAATTTCTCTTTGGAAGTGTTTGCTTTTATGTTTGGTAAGAAAGTGTCTGTTTCCTTTCTTTTTAATTGTGACAAGTATTTGAAGGGGAAAGTTCTGTACCAATAAGTACTATATATGTGGTATTGATGGACCCATAGATGATTCCAAAGACAGAGCACAAGAGAGAAGCAGAAGCTACAACTATGAAATGTTTCATGCTTGACCTTCGTAATTTATCCTGAGTTAGTAGACAGAGTGATTGCTGTCTATTCACCAAGTAAGGCACTCTGCAAAATTTGAAATAAAGAATCACAGAAATACTGGTGAATATTCTAAAATCTTTTACCAGTGGGTGCAAATGGAAATCTCTTGCTATTAGAAATGTTGCTTCTACTGATATGTTTGGAAAAAAAAAATCAGCAACTACTGATGTTGTCTATCTCCCTTTGTTAGTATACATCCCTATTTTTATTTCACCAACTTTGAAAGTTAATATTACTGTCTTTACAGTTTCAAAATCCTTTTGGGGACGAGAAAGAAACAGATTTTCTTTGCAGCCATAATAATAATAGTTTGCTTATGTTCACCAGTGTAATTGCATAATATTTAAACAAATTCTTACTAAACAAATCCAGGTTCATATTTGCAATTTTATTTCTGATTTTTTTTTCCAGATTGTAATATACATCGTATCAGGAAATTTCTTCAAATAAAGAGTAATAGCTGAAGTTAATAATATGGTCTGAGATAAAACAGGAGGAATTTCATCCTCAGATCATTAGAGTACTCATTATGTTTCAAAGATGAACATAAAATTACTTTGTTAGAGCTGGGTGTTGTCACAATTCTTCATGAAAAACAAGAAATTCTTAGCAATACATGAAACATATTGATTTTGAAAAATGTTATCACTCCTTTGGCAACCCAGATGATATCACAATGATTTTTTAACAACCAATGTTCCCAAATAATAAAAAAAAGTGATCACGTTCTCAGTTGCTCCTAAATTTTTCACCCCTAAATTGTTATTACTGACAAGAACTTAAATGCTATGAAGTATAATTTACGAAAAATCACCTTAAAGTTACTAATAAAAAAAATTTTAACACAATCTTACACTTCATCACAATTGCTTCAGAGCATTTTAAAAGAAACGCAATGTTAGAAGTATAATTCTGCAACCACTGTTTCTTCTTCCCTCCTAGAACTTGTCAATGCCATTAAATGAACTTTCGTAGACTTATACTACCTATTAATTTTTGTCTATTTTAAAAAGTCACACAAATGCTTTGTTTTAACAAAGACTTTATGACCTGTTTTTCTTTTCCATTTGTTGTGGATTGTAACTAGATGTTTCCCCAAAGCCTCACATGCTCATAGGTGGGGCTTTCTGGAGGTGGCTGGATCTAGGGTATGTGATACTAGGGTTAAGGGTTTGTGGTAACTAAATGGGTTTAGCATAGTTCTGGGTGTGGATAGTGGAAGCCCCAGCTTGGATGTTGGTGGCACCAATCAATAGGCTTATAGCTTGGGTGAAATGTAAAGAGAGAGAGGGAAGTCAGGCTGGCTGCTGCTGCTTGCTGCTTCTCTCCCCCTGACTGCCCTACCATGGACTCTCTCCTCTGTGATGCACCTCTGCCCTGCCATGGACTGTTTCTCCTCTGTGGTGCTCCTCCGCCCTGCCATGGACTGTTTCTCCTCTGTGATGCTCCTCCGCCCTGCCATGGACTGTTTTTCCTATGTGATGGCCCTCTGCCCTGCCACTCTGCCTTGCAGCTGGCCAACTATGGACTTGAACCTTTACAAATTATGCAGTACAATAAACCTTCCCTCCTTTAACTTTGGGTATCAGGTATTTTGCATCAGCAACAAGAAAAGTAATTAAGACACCATTCAACGTAGCATTTTCAAGTTTACCCACGTTTACACAAGCAGCTCTAGCTTGTTTTAGTTGCTGTGTGTTCATGATATATGAACATGTCATTACTCCCTAGTGCTGATCTTAGGTTTTTGTTTGTTTGATTGATTGTTTGCTGTAACAAGCAATGCTCTGGTAATCGTCTCCATATTTCCTCCTTTGTGGGCACGTAGAGGAATTTCTCTAGAAGTAAAATAGATCAGTTGTCAATTACATTTATCTGGAATCTGATAGATTTTGCAAAATTGCCTCCAAAGAGGTTGTAGCAATTTTCTTTCCCATCAGGCATATGTGTGGGCTCCCATTCGCTTACATTCTTAGTTTTGTCGCATTTTTCATTTTGGCCAGTCTGATGTGAGTGAAATCACATCTCTTTTCTTATCTTTACTTATTTAGTAGGTTACATCTTTATCTTGAACATCTTAGTTGGAGGAAGTACATCGTGGCAGTGTTGCCTTGGGGATCCTATCTGGTCCTTGGCCCCTTCTTCTCTGGATCTTTTCAATCAGTTCTGCTTCCCAGCCACTAAGAGTTGAGCAGTTTCCCCCCATTACACCCTTCTACCATGATGTCTCTGCCTTGGAACCAGACATGAACCAAAACCCCTGAAACCATGTGCCAAAATAAAATTCTCCTGCTTTTTATGAGTGTCAGGTATTTTGTCCCAGCAATATAAAGGAGATCAATGCATCTTTCTTCTCTGTCACCACCCTGTTATATTTTTTCATAGCATGTACCACCATATGAAATCACCTTTTGATTTTCCTATTTCCCTTTCTTTTCTTTCTTTCTTTCTTTCTTTCTTTCTTTCTTCTTTCTTTCTTTCTTTCTTTCTTTCTTTCTTTCTTTCTTTCTTTCTTTCTTTCTTTCTTTCTTTCTTTTTCTTTCTTTCTTTCTTTCTTTCTTTCTTTCTTTCTTTCTTTCTTTCTTTCTTTCTTTCTTTCTTTCTTTTTTCTTTCCTTCTTCCTTCTTTCCTCCCTTCTCCCTTCCTTCTTTCTTCTTTCCCTCCCTTCCTTCCTTTCTTCCTTCCTTCCTTCTTTCTTTTCTTATTTTATTTTATTTGGTTTGTTTGTCCTACCAGAATTTAAATTCCAAGCAAGCGTGGGACTAATGTGCATGGCTTGTATTCATATCCCAGTGCCTGAGACATAGTTAGATCCAGCCCAATATTTCCTGAGGGAGTAGATGGGCTCTGCTTTAGAAGAGAACATCATTGCTTCTTATTTTATCCAACAAACACTTGAGAATCCAGCCTGTGTCTGGCTCTGAGCAAAGTTTTAAAGATGAGAAGATGCACAAGACACCTTTCTTGCTCTTGAGGCACTCACCGTCTAGAAATTTCACATGCTTTTGAACATTCAATAAAACAACGATGATTGTCTCAAGTCAGGGGCAAAGATACTAGACGATTAGTCCTCCAGAGAAGAGTGACTGACAAAAGACTATGCTTCCTGCTATGTTGCTTTGGAAGTGTGGACATGAGATAGGTAAAAATGGGATAGAAGTAAGTGTTGGTGGCTGGGGATTTAGCTCAGTGGCAGGGTGCTTGCCTAGCAAATGCAAGGCCCTGAGTTTGATCCCCAGCACCCTCCTCCAAAAAAAAAGAAAAAGAAAGAAAGAAAAAGAAAAGCAAAGAAAAATAAGTGATGGTGAGAAATAAAAACCCAAGGAGAAATAGTGGAGAGACTACTTAGGAAGAGGAGGAAGATGGCTGGGTTTTTGGAAGGGTCAGGCAGAGTCAGGGGAGGAAGTCAAGAGTGGAGTGTACTCTCCTCCCAATCCTGGAAATCCCTCCCAACATGGCCACACCTGATCGTAGTTTCCTCAGAGGAAAAGGCTCCAATGATCATCCAAAGCCTTCAAAATGCACAGGCAGCTTATAGCCAGCTGTGGCCTCATTAGGGAGGATCACCCCACAGTTCAAGGCCGCTGTATGAGAGAACAAACTGAAAACTAGGGAAAGCCCACATCCCTTCTACTTAAAATTCTTTCAGTTCCATACTAGAAACACAGACTGTGTTTTCAGACAACAGTAAGAAATGGCATGTTATTCTGTAAGATTTTTTGGAAGCCAGAAGGGAGGCCGCGGAGGTGTTTTGTGTTCTTGCTGCTTGGTGAACCTGAGAGATGGTATAATTAAGATAATCAGCAGTAATCAAGCTTATTGGACCACAAAAAAATAAGACATAATCTGGAACATTAATTGTTATTAAATATCATTCCTTGCAGTGGCTGTACAAAAAAGACTAACTGTGCTTTCCAGACTGATAGAGAAGAGGGCTTATTTCTCTAAAAATCGAAAGCTGAACTCAAAGGGATGCCCCTTGAAGACATAAGATCAAATAACTGGGTGGAGAAGAAACTCATAGCGTCAGTGTGAAACAGAGTAGAAATCCACAGCTGTGGAAGGACATGCCTGGTCTTTCCAAACTCCGAGCCAGGCCTGCAGTTTGGCCAGTTTTCAAGCCAGCTCTTGCCTGCCAGTACCCTCTATCTGTCCTTTCAACTGACGTCTTGCTAGAGGAGCCCCTCCGAGTCTCTGCCGTCGCGGAAGAACGCTATTTATGCAGAGAAGTCACACTCTAAAATGAGAGCACAACTTGGTGGAACTGTTCAAAATGGGTACTCCTTTAAAATGCACAAAACACCCAGAGATTGACACTAAAAGAGGGCATGGGATAAGACAAGTATTCTAGGTGAGAACTCTGCACAATCGCTTCTGTGGCTGTCACTCTGAGTGGAAGCTCCGCAGAATGCCAGTGATCCAAAACCCCAGAGCTCGAGCTGACTCAGTGGAGAGGAGAGAGGTGAGTGTAACCAGGAGAGAAGTCAGGGAGGGGCTAATGTATCAAAATACCTGAAGAGCTACTGTGCTGTTGTCCATGATTTCTCTTCTCGGCGGCACGATCCTCACAGAGCAGATGTGCACAATGAGGTCAGATAAACTGGGAACCGTGTTTTGAACTGATGTATAGCAGGTGATTCTGGGCGCTCTAAACTTCAGAATTATTACAATGTGTGTCTAAAGACTGTTTTTGCTGTGTGATTGTTACAGAACAATCCTCCACCTGCTGTGTACTGTTTTAAAGATTTGCTTTAGAAAATATTTCTGGGCCACTTCCAAGATTTGGTTATTATGAATTGTGATGCTATAAAGATGGGCGTGCGTGCATCAGTGTGACATGATGTCTTTAACTCAATCAACAGGCGAATGGAGAAAGAAAGTGTGGTCTTTATACACATTGGAGTACTACTCTTTGAGAAAGAAAGATAAACTTGACTCACTTGTAGGAAAATGGGTGCACCTGCAGACCATAATGTTAAGAGAAATAAATCAGACACACAAGCTTAACTATCACATGGCTTCTATCATATGAGTAACCCAAAACATAAACAAAGAGTAAAATAAAAGATAGCTAATAAGAAAAAGGGAGATAGATTTATTACGAAAGGGAAGAGAGATAGAGGGACGAGGGGGTAGGAGAGGGGAAGGGATGAAAAAAGAATTCCAACATGTAACAATATGCACCAACTGCCCTTGAGGAATGTAATCATTATGTACCACACACAATGTACTAATAAAACAAATTTTAAATCTTTCTAAAACTGGAAACAATTTTGCCCCTAAAATTAGAAGAGAAGGTAGAAAAGTTTTTGTCCAACACATGAATCATCAGTTGAGTTCACGTGCCATCAATGTGAGTTCCCTGCAGAAGGAGCTGCCGTTGCGTTTTTCTCTATGAAGGTATGTGATTCTGAGCTAGAAGCACGGGAGCTGCAGGCTTGGCATTCTGTGGGTCAGTAGGCCTTGCTATTGAGGCCTAATGTGGTCCACAGACACCTCTCTCTTTTCTCCACCCAAATTTCGATGGATATGTTGGCCTCCCCAAGGTTCCTGACATTGTGGGGATCCCCGTGACACGATGTACCTCAGAGGGGTGTTTTCGTGAGAAGTGTCAGATTGGAACTGATAGGTCAGTATTCACAAAGAATCGGAAGGCTGTGCACTCTCATTGTACTCACCTCCCCACCCATGTGGCCCTATGTGGTGATGCATAGCTGAAATTTTCTTCTGATCCTGACTTTCAGTAGGACTCAGAGTCTGGAAGATTCTGCACTTGTCTTTCCAGGCGGCCAAGGACTCCCTTCTGGTTTGCAAGGCAGAAAGCGTGCGGTTATCTCTGAAGTTTTCTTGGGCTTAATTGGGAACAGAAAAGAGTCTTCTGGAGGCAGCTCCGGGTCAGGGTCTGTCGGGGTGATTTTAGTTCAGGTACAAGGTAAAAGATGGATGATGAAAGTTTCGTCTCTTTCCCAGCTCATCTTTGTGTGTGAGCGCTGCAGGCCTTTCATGTTCAACACAGGGGGTTTTCACACAATTATACCCCTAAAAATAATAGGGTAAAACAGTCTACGTCACCAGAAATGTGAAGTTAAACAAGGTGTTTCTGCAACTAATTGCAAAGGGAAGACGATTGTTATATTACCGCATTTCCAGTGGTAGCACAAGGAATCAGTATTTCTCAGTCAGGTACTGCGTTAGTCAGTATCTTAGTTATTTTTCTCATTGCTGGGACGAAATACCAAACGCCCTCAAGTTAAAAGAGGAGAGATTTATTTCCGCTCACAGTTTGTAGAGGTTTCAGTCCGTAGTCGGCTGGCTCCAAGGCAGGGTGGCCTGGCAGAGGTCATGGCAGAGGAGAAACAGTCCATGGCATGGTGCCACTCACATCCAGCTGGGCCTTCCCATTATGCACGCCCAGAACTAGGCTATACAAATTGTGGGCTAATTTAGTGATCACATGCCCTTAATAGTCACATACCCTAGATCCAGTCACATCTGAAAAGCTCCACCTATGAGTGCATGAGACATCGGGGGGACTTCTAGCTGCAAGTCAGCTTTCCTGTTGCTGGGGCACAATGCCTGACACCCATAATTTAAAGGAGGAGAGGCTTATTTTGGCTCAATTTCAGTGGGTTCAGCCCATGCTCAGCTGGATCCAAGGCAGAAATTCATGGTGGAAGAGCATGACAGAAGAAGGCTGCTCACAACATGGTGACCAGGAAGCAGAGAGAGAGAAGGGAGGAGCTGGGGACAAGAACAAACCCTTCTAGGTCACTCCCCTAGTGGCCTGCCTTTTCCAACAAGGCCCTACGTCCGAACATGGGTCTTTTGGGGAACATTTTAGATCTAAACCATAGCAGGTACCACAGGTGTGCCTACAACTGCCCCTTCATCCGGATGCTCTGTAATTCTCTTAAACCCCTTTACACACCATTCCACTGGAAATTCTTGTAGGTTTAGAATCTGCTAAAAATACATTACAATAGACATATAGATCAGAGATTTTTACATTTTATATTTCGTCACTGAGAAAAAGAGTGATACATACATGCGGAGCCTCAAAATGCTAAGCACAGAATTACCATAATACTGAGCAATTATGAACCAAAGAATCAAAAACTGGGACCTCAAACAGCTACTTCTATGACGATGTCCACATTGGCATTACTTACACTAGCCAAAAGGTAGGAACGACTTAGTAGATGAATGGACAAACAAAACGTGAATAGACCTGCAATGGAATATTATCCAGCCTTGAAAGGGAATCACAGGGCGGCATCTGCTACGACCTGCATGATCTTTGAAGACACTATGTTCAGTGAAATAAGCCAGTCACAAAATACTGAGGTTCCACTTTGATGCAGGACCTAGAGTAGTCAGATCTGTAGAGGTAGAAAGTAGGATGCCGGCTGCCAGGGCCTGGGACCGGGGAATGGGACTCAGTGTTCAACAGCGACAGAGTTTCAGACTGAGAAGCTGATGAACTTCCAGACATGGACGATGGAGATGGTTGCCAATGTACCTACTGCCACTCAACTGTCCACTTAAAAGCGGGTAAGATGGCAAGTTTTCTGTTATGTGTATTTTATCACAAGAAATTTTTTTTAAAAAGAAGGTTAGGGTCATGGAAAAGCTGTGGAAACTAAATGCACAGTAGTGTGAATGTCATTAAGCCACCAAATTGTATACTTGGAAATCATTAAAGTGACGTACATATGCATCACTTAATAACAGGGATACATAGTGTGAGTGGAACCGTTAGGTGACTTTGTCCTTGTGTGAATGCCATGAAGTGTACTTTCGCAAACTAAGACGACTACAACACGCTGGGTGATATAATCGTATGCGACCACCATCCTACATGTGGGCTGCCATCGACAGAAACAATGGTACACAAAACACGGCTGAATTTTATATTATAGTACATATATATATGTATCTCATAACACAATTTTTTTAAGTCGAAAATGTTATAAGGAGGAAGACAGACCATGGTTTATCCTGAAACCTCCGATCTTTATCACAGGGCT
Organism: Hystrix cristata; assembly: GCA_004026905.1. Classification (NCBI taxonomy): domain Eukaryota; kingdom Metazoa; phylum Chordata; class Mammalia; order Rodentia; family Hystricidae; genus Hystrix; species Hystrix cristata. The sequence continues at coordinate 14,321 of PVJO010010737.1, read as the reverse complement.
CCTATCTGACAAATGAGCATACTAGAACTGTCACCAAATGTTACCAGTCTTGGGGGGCTCTCCAGTGACATCAGTATTGCTGCTGGATACCCAAGCACAGAATCCAGAGCCTCAGCTGTGTGGCCAAAGGATTGAGCAGAGCTCAGTCACCCCTCACCACGTCCCATCCTGTTGGGAAATCCCAAGGGTTTTGCTATCAGCAATTGCCAAAATGTCTCAGAAATGCCTTCCTGCTGTCCTTGGGGCTGCAGGATACACAGCTGGTAAGTGAGGCTCTGCCATCGGCACTCTCTCCAGGCCATGCTGGAATCTCCTGGAGTCTCCCTGCTCTGTGGGAGGCACTGGAATTCAGAAGGCACACAAAACCATGGTGCAGACCATGGTCAGAAAGCTAGAGCGTCAGTAGGGTTGAAAGAGGAGCCAGACACAAATAGAAAACACCCAGCCAAAAAGACATTGCCACTTTCTGGCTCAGGCTTCTTCACAGCAGAGCGATATGAACTGAGATGTGGACCGTCCTCTGATGGCTTTCGCCATTTCCTTGCTGCTGCAGAGCTGAAAGTAGCCTCCTGCCTGTGGTCACCCATCGTTGAGTTAAGGCCCCTTGATCATAATTCCAAGCAAAAGCTTATGGCCTGACATCAATAACTGTTATTGATTATGCCTCGAGTTGGAAGCATTTCCTGTTCTGATATGCTTCGCTTGTTTCCCATCATCTGGACGTGTGTGTCCTGCATAATGCAGGTTCGAGATCCTATTTGCTATCTTCCTATACTCTCTGAGCGTACTCAAATTTTGACATGTTTCATCTGCACCTGTCTCTCAAAGCTCCTTATTTTTGAGCTCTACTGATCTGAGCCTCCTTTTAAAAATATGACTCTCTAGGACATTTGTCTCCACAACTCCACCCGTTTTGGACTCTTTCATCAAACATAACAAGGAGCTTCAGGAGATCAACCATTTTGGTTAGGGCCAAGCAAGAGACTTATTACACAAGCAGGAGGAAATATTACTACCTCTCTATTTACCTTAGTTGTGAGATCACACATAAGTACAGTAATATCTCAGCTCATGAATGCCTCTGCTCAAGAACAATTTGGTTCACTTTGCGAGCAGAAACATTCGAAAAATTTTGCTTCCGTTTGTGAACTCTGCATCGAGTGACAGTGAACATTGTGGGGAAATGTGATTTGGTTTGTTCCCAGCATCTTGGAACGAGTTAAGTTCCCGAACCAAGGTACCACTGTGCACTGTGCAGTCAGCATGTCCATGCCCATGCTGGGCATCATGCTAGTACAAATGCGTGTTCGGTTGTCGTATAGCAGAGCCGAGCCCTTCCAAATGTTCCCAATCAACACCTCAGTGACTCCTGGTGGATGATGCAGCCCATGGACTGTCTAATTGTCTCGCTGTCCTTTGACCAACCTCCCTAGGCTTTCAACAATTTCCTGTTTTAGATTAGTCCATAAGAGAAAGGGTGAACATGGAGGAAAGAAGTGAAAGCAATGTCAGGGTCAGGAAGAGGATAAACGAGTCACTTGCCTAAGGTCCAAAATTTGCAGGAGCACCAATAAAACTCAGTGACCGAGATGAGTAGCATCGTCATGCGATACTCTAAAAGATCAAGTACGTAAATGATAACCGGTTGCCAGGCTGCCTGCTTCTGTAAACAGGCGGACGACAAGGAAGAATCAGGGAAGGGAAGAGAACTGAATTGGGCTCGTGGAAGTAGATACCGTCTGTAATAAATTCTAGGACTTTCCATCCACTTTAATTTTTAAAATATTATGTCATAATACTAAAATTTCTGGATGACAGAGTTTTTCAGATCCTTAGACTTTGCTGAGTGCTCTTCTCTCCTAGTTCTGACCTTGCGGTCAATTTTTCCAGTAGGCAAGTTAAGAAAGAGAGAGAGAGAGAGAGAGAAACTATAAGAAGGAAAAATGGATAAAGAAGAGCTTTTGAATGATTTGTGAAATTTTGTTTGGGTAGTTATTCAAAGCTTTAAGAAGGTTGGGGGTATCAGGATAGGTGGGGGTTTCTTTCGAAAGTGGCAATAAAGGATTATCTAAAGTATAAGTAAAAAGCAAAACACAAGATAGATGACAGGAAGTAGGAAAATCGATGTTTCTTAAATGGAAAGGGGATAAAGAGATGGACAGAGGAGAGGGAAAGGAGATTAAAAAAGGAATTAAGATGTGTTACACACATGGACCAACTCCACTTAAGGAATGTAAACGTTATATACAGCAAAAATAGACCAGTAACGAAAATGATCTGAAAAAATTGATTATGTTGATGGCTGCACATTGGAATGCACTAACAGCCATTAAATTTTACACTTTAAATGGGTGAGTGGTATGACTTGTGAATTACATTTTAATAGATCTGTTACAAACAAAAAATAAAAAGGAGGAAGAAGCAAAACAACGCAAACCAGATGGTGCAAATCGGATCACATTAACATTCCCTGAAGGTTTGTTCAGTGCAATCTGAGTCTAAATGTATTTTAAAAATTAAATGACAAACAAAGGAGCTGAATGTTTATTCTTCCCTGCACATTCCAGCCCCCTGCTGACTTCAGTCATGGAAGCCCAGGTTGGTTTAACCCTGAGACGAGTTGCTGCTTTAAGGCTGGGACTTGTAGGCCAAGGAGAACTACAGCCCCAGGCCTCTCTGGAGCCTCTTCCCAATGGTTTCCTCAAAGTAACAGACAGCTTCCCCAAAGAATATCCAACCCAGAGCTGGTCCTTGCTGCTGCAAAGAGTCTATTTGCAGAAAAGCAGGCCACAGGGCTGAGAGGCCAATGATCACAACCTGGTAGTAAAGCTGAAGTTACATGGTGTTGCCTTTCATTCATGTCTGTCTATCTGGAGAATAAGCATTGAGGAGAAAGAGCTGAGGGGAACAAACACTTGCTGAATCTGCACTTTAGGCCAGGGCTCTTCTATTACCTTTTTCCATTAACCTGTCTTCCTCCTTGTTACACCTATAGTCACAATTTGCCACTCCTGAATAAAGTCTGTCTCAGCAGAACTGATCTGTGTGGTTGACCAACATACACATAATGATTCGTCCCCAGTGCATTTTAAGGATTTTCTTTAAAAAAAAAATTGTGGTGGAAAACATAGAAACATTTGCTTTTTGTTATTTTTTGCATTGATGGTAAGTGTATTACAACTCTAGATGTAGGTGGAATTTCAATGGGAGCTTCAGGAAATCATTGAACATTAAGTTTTTAGGAAATTTTAAGAAAAAAAAATCAGTGTTTTGTTTTGATTATGTGCTCATTTTCTTGACTTCAGTATTAGGGATTATCTCTTTTCTTTGAAGGTCGGTATTCTTGAAAAGTTTACTTGCCTAGAATGCTTGACTAATTTATATGCTTAGTTTTAATAAATATACCTTTTGATAATCCTGTTGTGGGTGATAGTAGGTCTTTGTTGAGGGTTTGCCATGTGTAGACCAGAGTTTCCTAACCTTGGTACCAATGACATTTTGGGACTGCAAAGGTCTTTGTTGCAGGGAACTGTCCTGTGCTTGGTAGGGTCCCTGGTGTCTACGCACTTGACGCTGGTACCACTCCCCCTAAAACATCAGCAGACATCGTTACATTGCCCTGGGGGTGGGCAAAGGCGCAAACACTAGGGCAGATAGTGTTTTAGCGGCGTTGCACAGTTTTGCTCTCCTGGATCATGGCATAAGAACTATTGTTAGCTTCATTTTTAAAATTAGGGAACAGCCTTAAGGAGCATAAAAACATGCTCAGTGTAGCTCCCCCAGGTATGAGCTATCTCTTAATACAGGAAAATAGTAATGGCAATAATTAGAAAATTCACACAGTGCAGAACAGATTGAAAATTGCATATAAGTTCAATATACATGTACCCTAAGACACAGCAATATCATTTCTCTGTATTTACCGTAGAGTAGTAAAAATTTATGTTCCTACAAAAGCCTGAACATAAATGTTCAGAACAACTTCATTTGTGATAACCAAAACTTGAAAACAACTTGAATATCCTCTAATTAGTCAATGGATTAAAAAAAAGATGTTATTTCCATGTAATCATTTATTATATAGCAATAGAATTAAACAAACTTTTTAAGTATGCGGCCACTTGGATGAATTTTAAAGACATAAACTGCATGAGAGAGATGTTATTTTCAAAGAATTACGTACAGCATGGTTCTATTTATTTGGCATTCTCCAAAAGCAAGCTGTCATGATGGAGACCAGATCAGTGTTTCAGGAGCTAGAGATGGGTGATGACTATGACTATGAATGGGTAACTGGGAAGAATTTGGGGAAATGATAAAATTCTGTATCCTGATTATGATATTAGTTATAAAACTTTATATATTACAATCCCTAGACCTGTACACCAAATGAAAGATCAAATTTATAGTATGATAAATTTTAGTTTAAATTTTTTAAATCTAGAGAAGAATGTGCCAAGTAGAATTTTACAAGTTAGGAAAGGGACTGTTTTTCTGTCTTTGATCCTTCCTGGGGCAGCATTTCGCCTTTGTGCATAGCATCATCTTGTTCTTGGTTCTGGGAGATTTCGTATCTTGGCCAAAAACCATGCATTACTTACTCCTTCTATGAATTTATAAACATCTAAATCTCATGTTTCAGGAACGATGGTGTTTTAGTTACTTTTCTCTCATTGCTGGGACAGAATACTCGACACCCAAAGTTAGGGGAAGAAAGGTTTATTAGCTCACGGTCTGTAGAGGTTTCAGTCTACAGTCAGCTGGGTCCGAGGCAGGGCGGCATGGCAGAGACCGGGCGGCATGGCAGACCGGCAGCAAAGTAAAGTGAGGAATGCAAGGAATGTAGGCAAGGAAATGCAAGCAAGCAGCTAATTAGCTTCTTCCTGTATTTTATATTTTATCTAGGCTACCTGTCCTTAGGGCGGCCCGCACTCCCACCCTTAATCCTAATACCCTTAATTTTAGTTTCACATCCTTGATCCCAGCAGAACCATGTCAAACCGATCAATGGATTAATTTAGTAACCACACACTCTAGATCCAGCTATCTCTTACCACATGAGGCTTTGGGGGGACATCTAGACACAAACCATAACAGATGGTGATTATTGGTTCATTATGGATAAGATGTTGAGAATTCCACAACTCATATAATTTCAGCAGTTCAGCAATAAAGCAAGTTTCCTGCTTTCTTCATTGGTATTCCTTTTTTTTTTTTTTTCTGGTGCCGGGGATCGAACTCTGGGCCTTGCACCTGCAAGGCAAGCACTGTAACCACTGAGCTAAATCCCCAGCCTTGGCATTCCTTTTCACTTGAACAATTATATTTTATTTTCCTGCCTCAATTTTTGCTTTCATTTCCAAGTGTTTCTACACAGTCTCTTATTTTTCTGGCTTCCCTCCTTTCTCCTTCCAGATTTTCCGCTTTAATGAGGGGCCCATCCTCTCTTTGCTTTCCTGCCCACTTAAATGGCAGCCCCATAGTCCGAAAGAGTTGAGTTGCCATTTGTGATGTTGGTAATTCAGAAGTCTGTGTTCAACCATTTTGCTAACCACCTTGAAATTATCTCTTGGATGTTCATTTTAAAAGCCTACCATGCATCAGAATGCAGAAATAAAACCTGATAAAAGTGAAACCTGATAGAAAGTGTTGGCAGATAGATTTGCGAATTTCCTCATCTTGGTGGAATGTGTTAACAAACAGAAATCCTAAGACATAGCAATATCATGTAATAAATGTAGCCCAATACATTCCTGTAACAAATGTAGCACATTCCTGTAATAAATGTAGCCTTTCAAATTAAGTCTAATAACAAATGGAAATTGTTTCTGTCCATGGTAACTACTGAAACATGCACCGAGTTCTACATGTCATACACTCTTTCCCCTCAAATACTCAGTGTCCTCTCTTGATAGAGGTGATTCTCTTTCCAAATAGTCTTTCAAGTAACTTCCCCTTAGTTCCCTTAGGCAGTGCATATACATTTAGTTTCTTTTTCTAGTGTCTATCCCTGTCTCTGTCTTGAGAAGTATAGGTTTGTGCAGTTCTATAGCCAAGATGCCAATGTGCCAGATTTGCCCCACTATTTTTGTAAACACATTTTTATTGGCGTACAGCCACGTCCTTTCATTTACATATTGTCTATTGTTGCTTTTGTGCTATAATAACACAGTAAAATGTTTATTATCAAGCCCTTTACAAAACAAGTTTACTAAACCTGTGTCTTATTACCCATATATTACCAAGTATTACCTATGTTGTAGAATATTTATTAGCATTCTCATTGCTAGGACAAAATACCTGACAATGGCAATTTAGAAGGAGAGGTTTATTTTGGCTCAAAGTTCAGGGAATTCAGTCTGTGGTCAAGTGGCTCCAAGGAAGAAACATCACAGTAGAAGGGCCTTGCAAGGGAAATCTGCTCACCTCATGGGAGGCAGGAAGCAGAGAGAGAAGGGAGGAAGCTGAGGAGGTAGACATGTCCTCCCAAGGTACAGCCTCAGAGACCCACCAGACTCCACCTCCTAACAGCACATTCAGGTATGATGTCATCAATGGATTGATCCACTGAAGAGTATAGCACCCCCATGATCGAATCACATTCCCCAAACTCTCAGCTCTGAGCACATGAGATTTTTGGGAGACATTCTACATTTAAGTCACAACAAGTGTGTCATCAAGACATTTCAAGTGTGTAATAAAATATTTAAAAATATCTGTATTATTCTGAGCAAGTTCCATTCTTCATGTGCTCTGTCCTCCCAAATAATCAGAATGTCCTCTTGCTTTTTTTTTTCCCCACAGATATAATTTCCTTTTAAGTGGGCTCTACTTTTTTGGTACCACATATTTTGTTTGCGACCACATAATTTGCAGCTATCACTACGGAGAGGTGAGAAAAATCATGAATGGATGTAATCTGAACATGATCTCAAAATGTATCTCACCTCCCTCCTAGCTGTCTACACATTGGTGAGAAAATCTTACATGCGAAAATGAGCTACATTTATTTCATAATTTTCTCCTCATCTGGATCACAGTTTTTGTGGATGCATCAAAAGTTTCATAGTAAGAAGGAGAGAGGCGCAAAGAGCTGCTGATGTGACGGTAAGTAAAGCAGGTCACCTTTCTTTAGCACATGAGACTAGAGTCTGTGAGAATTTGCACAATATTTATATTTTTGTTCTTGAATCTGAAATGTCTTTTTCTTTTATTCTTCTGAAAGGCCAGCAAGAACAGCATTATTTACTGTGTTAAATCTTGCTCTCTATATTTTATCTTTTTCTATGGTGTCCAGCACTATAATATTATATATGTTCATGATTTATTAGCATGCTAACAAATGCCAAGTTTTTTCTATAACCATTAACAGACAATGTAGTTTAAAAAAAGGAACAAAGATCAGCCTTGCCTTTTTTCTGATGGCCTCAGAGTCCTGATAGAACATTCCCTAAGGGACAAGTGTGAGTCACTTTCAGATCAACGTGGAAAGTCTGCATGGAGACATTGATCATTTATATTTTAAGTGGATTCAAATGATATATTTCTTGTGATCCTTTTCCTTGTCCTCTCACTTCTTCTTGGTCCAAAATTAAAGATAAAACTAACTGATGCACTTATATTTAAAACACATCAAATATGTGAAGCCTAGACATTTAGCATGAGAGATTGTTCACTTTATAACCACATACATAAGGGAGCAGGGAAATAACACAATTAGAACCACCTCTTGTCAGACTGGTAGCAAGCTCTCCACTTGTATAGTCTCAATTAATGCAGCTCCATGGGGGTGAGCTGCATTAGGAGAAGAGATCTTGGGCTCAGAGAAGATGAGTGATTTGCACATTAGCATCTCAAGGATTTCATTAGGGGAAAGACCTACCTGAAATAATCAGTTAGAGAAGACCACCGGAGGGCTCTGACCACAGTAAAATCTGATCCGAAGTGGAGAACACCAAGAAGGCTGGGTGGAAACATTCTAGACTGCTGGGAACTCTCAGAAGGTCTCAGCCCGCTGTTGGTAACCCTTAACCCAAAGAGTGCTGACTCAGGAGTCCAGTAGCTCATAGAACGGGTTTGTGTTAGTGCTACCACCATGTTTAATCCCCGTCAGGGGGCAGCTCCTGGGAGGTACCATCCTGGTGTAAATGCAAGACTGGATTCCAGAGCAGAGCCTCTCGGTTGGTCCATCATGCTTGCTGCAGTGGGACCTCAGCCAGGCGTATCTTCACACTGTCCTGTAATGGTAACACTATCCTACAATGATAACTTGACTTCTGGCATCCACCATGGGTTGTTAGGTAGTGAAACACATGACTAGCTTTCTGTTTCAGAAAGCTCAATCTACAGCTGTGTGTACAGAAAGTAGGCTGAAAGAAGAGTCTGGAGGTCCCGGAAGTCAACAGTGTGGCCATTTACAGGAAAGGGAGGAAAACGATTTCCTGTTTGTGGCTTGAGGAGAGTGATTTAATTAGGACATAATTCAAGGAAAATAAGTGTAACTTGCGATCAATTGCAGGAGAGCAAGGAATGAAGAGAGAGTGAAGAATGGTGGCATTTCCCAGAGAATGCCAAGAGGGGGACCAGGGATTGTAGCAAGGGATATCTTTAGGGAGAGGGGCTGGAGGAGTGATTTTCTTGATTTCACGGAGATGCCATGGAAAGGAGCTCTAGATGAAAACACTAAGGAAGCTGCTGAAATGTGATCTGACATTTAGAGAAGAAGGTGGGGCCGGAAATATAGACTGGGAGGGAAGAACAAAGAGAGGAATGAGTGGAACCCAGGCAGGAGAGCAGAGGAATGTCACCCAGGGCAGGGACTCCTGGAGAACTCTGACATTTTAGAGTAAGCAGACAATGGGTCGCTGAGAATCTGCATGCAGCTGCAATTTGGATTTTAATCAGAAGAAAGGGATCAAGTACAATTTGAAGAAAGAATTTTTCAGAGAATAACTAAGAGAAACTAGAGAGGTGGAGGTTGATGAGGGTCAATGAGGAGCATGAATCTGGCATTTAGCAGCCAAGGGATCAATGGCTTTCAACAGACACATCAACTCTTAGTGGAAGCAGCTATTGTATGTCCTGTGGTCTGAGTGTGCGCTCTTGCAAAATCTGAATGTTGGAATTTAAACCCTGAACTGATGATATTAAGGGGCGGGGTCTTTTCAGAGGTTATTAGGTCATGAGTGGCCCACACACATTAAAGGCATGAAAGCCTTTATCAAAGGGATGAAGGGAATTAGCTAGCCTCTTCTTGCTTTTATGACTATTCCATCAGGTGGGGACTCAGAAAGAAGGGACCATCTTGGAAGCACATAGCAGCCTTCGCCAGATACCAAATGTGTCATTGCCTTTATCTTGGACTTCCAGCCCCCGGAATGATAAGAAATAAATTTCCACTATTTATAAATTTCCCAGTCTAAGGTATTTTGTTATAGCAGCAGGAATGGACTTTACAATGTGCAAAAATAAATTTTTGATGAATAACTAGAATTTCTTAGGGTTAGTTTTCAAAGATCTTTGTATGACTGCTTATTTTTTAAGTTCCATGACATCCTAGTTTGGGTTGTCATGCTTATTTTTCATTTGATAAATGATCAAAAGAAGACAGGGTGGTTGTGCAGTGTGATCAAACAATACACAGCATGTTTAAATTTTTAAAAAAATTATTGCAGTAAAAGATCTTGTCGTGAATCCTCCTCAAAATACTCCCTCTTGCTTCGAACACACTTAGCCCACGGTTCTTGCCACTTTCAGGAGCCGTTCTGGAAGTCCTCTTTCCTGAAGGTCTTTATTTGTGCTGTCCTGGCCGCCTAGATATCTTGAATTAACGCATGGTCATTATGACTTTGGGAAAGAGCCACAAGTTGCGCGGTGCCAGATCCAGCGAGTAAGCTGGAGGAGGACATACTGTAAGGTTTTTGAATGAGTGGAGGATATTGAGGCAGCTGCTGCTGAGAAGAGACATGAAAGAGGACTTCCAGAGCTGCTTCAAAACACGGCAACAAAATGAGACAAGCGTAGTCAGAAAGGTGTGTGTGGGTGTTTTGGGAGAGATTAATGGCAACGTGTCTTTTACTGTAATAGCCATTTTTCATTTTTAACTTAGGCATTCTGTGTGTTTTTTATCAAAGCATATACATTGTGGTCAGGAAGCGGCGAGGGGTAGAAACAAGCCTCCAGGTGCTCCGGTTTCCCCGCTTTGCCGGACCTCTGCCAAACACCCCTTCCCATTGCTCCAAAGACTCGCCCTCCTTGGGCTGCTGTGTTCCTTCAACGTCACCGAAGTTGAAGCTCTACTGAAAGGTGTCAAAAGGTGTGCAGAACTGGTCTCACGTTTTGCTTCCCCGAGACATTTAATTACATTAAAGGGATCCAATTAGGCACCATGGTAGACGGGTCAGCTTCAGCCGTTCATACAGCACAGAACATAGAATCATTTCCTTTTGCCCTAATTGCCCAGAAGTGAAGTGATTCACTGAACTTTGAGAAGCTGCTGTTTCTCATTACGGCTATGAATCGACACCTTTCCCGAATGGAAAAACACACAGTGGAAAATTTTAAACTATGCCATTTGCATCTGCCGAGCAAGAAAAAGCCTGCAGTAGCTGAGGTGGTCTGCTTCCTGTTTGTGCACACCCATCGGATAATTGTGCGTTTCACTAGTGATCCGCACAACACTTCTGATTCTTGTCTTTTCTCTGGAACTCCAGGGCAACTGTGTGTCTGATGCACTCATGTTGCAAACAAATTCACTGGTGTCTTCGAGAAATTTAGCACAAGGTTCGGTTCAGGTCGTGAAGTTTGTGTCTCATGCTTGTGACCTGCACTTAGTTCTTTTTCCTCATACTCCTCTGTGTCAAGCAGAGAGTTAGGATGGATGGATCGGCGCTCCAGTTATTTTGGATCTGGAAACAGGATGGAAAGAAGAAAAAAATTTAGTAATCGAAACCAGGTGTACTGCTGTGTTGTGGTTTATAACTAGATGTCCCCCAAAAGCCTCATGTGTTCATAGAGCGCTTTGAGGAGGTGAGTAGATCACGGCTGTGTGAGACGCATCACTGGACTGGTCCACTGACGGGCGTACGGCTGGATGTGATGTTGGGAGGCAAAGCCAGGTGAGCGGCAAGTCGCTGTGGGTATGGCCTGAGTCGATCACTTCCCAGCTCCTTCCTTGATCTCTCCTTGCTTTCCATGAGCTCTTTCTTCTCTGCCTTGCCTGGGAGCCAGCCAACTATGCACCGAAACCCTTATAAACTGTGATCCAAGTAAACCTTTCCTCCTTTAGGTTATGGGTGTTGGGTATTGTGTTTCAGCAACAAAAAAGTAAGACATCCTGGATGCCTCACTTTTAAAGAAAAGGTACAAGAATATGCAATTTTTGCAATGATGACTTGCCTTGTAGAGGAGCAGCCGTCTACGGGCATGTAGCCCCATAGATGGTGTCCCACACAAAGAAACTCTCTGCACCTTGTGGGCAGTGGCTGGACCAGAAGAGACCGCCCTGTGAGGTAGCCATCGTCGGCTGCAGAGCTAGCCCTGGGGAAAAGTGGGACGTCAACTTACTTACATCTAGATCTCTTCATTCTCACTTTTGGTTCTCCTTCCCCACTAAGTAGCCACTCGTTTCTTTTGCTATTCTACATCTTCTCTTGTCCCAGAAAAAAATTCTGATGAACAAAATCTGCACAAACCACTGCATCATCTTCCCCGTGGCAATCAGCATTTAGAGAGACAAATGCTCCCTGGAATATAAATTGTTTCTGTACATGGAATCTCCAGCTTGTAGAACTGGGAATGGAAGATCCATTTCTATGCAGAGAAGACCTCAAATCCTTCCACTGAAAGTATAACAGATGATATTTCTTAGAGGCTCAGTTGCTTTTGGAGGGCAGGTCAATAATAGGATGTCAGGCTTTATGATTCAGTGTCTGTTAGAGGCTGGGAAGAGTCGAGTTTGAAATCACAAGAAAGATTCATTCTCTGCTCCTAATTAGACTTGGAAACACAAGTTGTGAATGCAAAATAACAAAAATATGGTAAAGTAAAATGTGATAAATGTCCATTAGCCAGACATGTAAAGTCTTGGGATTTGGCCCATGAGAGAAGCGAGCATAGGAAAGGTGGCTTTGGAGACTGCGCCAGGAGCTGAGTAAACTCTAGAAATTGTGTCTTTTAGGCACAAGGAACCATACCTAGACCTCTGCACCAAGGTTTGAAGTGAAAATTCAATGGGAGAGACAAGCATTTAGGAAAGAGATTAAAGGAGGTGTGAGGAACCAGAGGTAAGAAGACCCCAAAGTTATAATAGAGTGTAACAGAAGGAGCCCCTGAACAGGACTGGGAACATTCACATACAGCTATGTCTCACAGCTTCCAGCCTGGTTACTTGGACTGGTCCCAGAAACCCATCTGCAAACCGTCTAGTTCTCTACCAAAGGTGTAATATGATTATGCGAAGGGATTAGATAAGGCTAGGATTGTTGAAATGGGCATGTAGACTAGCACATGACGATGAATTAGATACCATTGGAACCATTGAAAGAGAGAAATAATTTATTGTGTTCCAGACTCACTGCTATAAAAACTGACCCAATGGGAATTTTGAATGCAGCCCGTGGCTGGCTTGGGACTTCCCTTTCCCCGGTTGACAAAGGCACATATACTGAGCAAATTAATTTTGTAAGCACAACTCAGCCTTCTCAAACATCTTAAACTAGGGTGGCAGAGCTAATATTTGCAGAGGACATTAAGTGGATTCGAATGGATTTTGTCTATCCATGAAGGTAGATGCTGTTTGGCATTAGCATCTCATCCTTTTGTTGTTATTATTTTTGTCCAGGGTGACCAGATAGCCACAAAATGAAAACTAAATGGGTTGAGGTCGAAATTCCCTGGATGGGTGACATTCAGATGAGCACGACAGGAACTTATAGCTTATTCTTCCAACCAGAAAGTCAGAGGAAAGCCCTGGATGCTGGGGTCAGACATCAGGCTGTAGAAACTAGCCACGTTGAGACTGTTGCTCCTTCTACATGGCTGGCTGCTGAGACCTGATGCCAGCGCACCTGGACACCCTTGTGCTAATTAGACAGGGAGACTGCTATGGTTTGGACCTTGAGCATCACCCAAAGGCCCACCGGGAGGTGTGGAACCCTTAAAAAGTGTGGCCTAGTGGGAGGAAATTATGCCTGGGAGGTTGAAATAAGGAGGTGTGTCCTTAAAGACAATTGTAGCATACTACTCACTTGTCTCTCTTTTTTGCCTCCACCTATGAGGTAAGAAACTTTGCTTCACCACCTGCTCCTACTGGTGGGCTCCAAGCAATGGGGCCCACTGATCATGAACTGGAATCTTCATATCAGATTCAAAATAACTCTTTTCTTTTCACAAGTCGATTATCTCAGGTATTGTGTTATAGGGATGGGAAGCAGACAAACACATGGACTCTTGTCAGTATTTTCTAAGGAAGATGATTCATCCTTTGTGCTAGGGAAAGAGGTTCCAAACTATACTTTCAGGTTGCCTGGTTATGTCCGTTTTCTCTTCTGCTGCGATGGAACTCAGGGCCTCCTGCATATGAGGCAAACATGCTACAACTAAGCTACATTCTCAGCCCCTGTTCAATTCTTTTACTAACCTTTAGTCATCCAATCATTGTTCACAAGGTAGCTGTTCAGGGGGGCTTCTCTGCTTGACTATTAGTATTATCAGATCCAGTTTTTCCCCATCAACATTTACATCCTACAAAGAACACAGACTGTGACCGTCGATGTGACCATGTCACAGATGCCTGCCTCCTGAAGGTGCTTGCTATTGTGCCCTGATGATGGAACCCCTCTCCCACCCCCAATCTGATCAGAGGTTACAAATACATTCAGCTTAGAATTTTTGGTGTTGTCTTTCTGATATCTGGGACCAATGGCCATCTATGTAAATCAACCAATGGCTTTGATATTGGAGTGATCGGAAGAGCCGGCGTGTGTCAGAGGCATGAGTGGGGGAAGAGAAAAGTTCTGTGTATCCCTCTCCAGGGTCCTGGGTTCTACTTGCCTTATGTTTGCTAAGCTAAGACAGGTACCTAAAGTTGTAGTTGGTGGAATACAGTTCTGCAGTTTTTACTGAGAGAAACAGAAGAGAATTACAAAGAGAAAAAATATTAATCAGTGATACATTAAAGCTTAATGTCTTTGCTTATCTTACCAGGAACCCTCTTATCTCTCTTCTCTGCCGATGTTATTGTTGTTTTAGCTACTGCTTCCCTTTAGATTAAAAGTTTATAATAATGTAATTGAAATCCACTTCTTACACCTCTACCTCTA